>SNQJ01S0135334.1:0-25571 GCA_010110895.2 Picea sitchensis
AATGGAGTCTCCTTTTATGTTTTTTCAGACTCTCTAAATATGAAAAACCACCGAGCTTACCTTCTCTGGGCTCATTAAACTTACATCGAAGGACGTTACCATTGTGTGTTTTGTTAACCGCATTTGCATACCTTATATATCAGCCTTTAATAGTTTTCTTCTGCGTTTTAACACCCTTGGCCCCCAAAGGATTTTTCCTGAGTATCATGATACTAGAACATCAGTCTTGTCCTTGTACCTTGAGCTTGTATGTTTTCAATACTCATTCCTCCATTGTAATGTAACATTCCTTTATTCTTTTTCTCACAATTATTGAAAAAGATAAAAACATCAAATATACCCCAAAAAGAGGAAGGGAAAAGTGTTTTCTTTATTGGCAGCAAAATGAGTCGCCCTTGGATAAAGCACATCTATCCGTTTGTTCATCAAACTATGGGATGTAGTATGAACTTAGGAAGCTATTCTCACTATATCGAGTTGTTTCCTCCGCTGTTTGGTTATCCTTCCAAACATATGGAGAGTTTGCATTGCCTCCTGCTTCGTAGACTTCTGATTAATGCCATGTTGCCTGAGTCTCATCATTTGTCGTGCTATTGTCCAAGGGAAGTTTGTCACCAAGCCCAAGTCGACCCCTCTGCAATTTGTCTCTTGCCCTCATACCCGACCATCCTGAATGTCCAATCAAGTCCTTGTTCGAAATCAATGAAGCCTTCAGTCTGATCATCAAGATTATCTAGTCCATGACCGACGAGCCGTCAAAGACCTCTGGGTAGCGTAGTCGTACACTCATATTACGCTCCTACTCGAGTTTTGAATATTTTGAAGTTGTTGCTCGAGCTCTGAAGATCTCATCTCCAGCCATCAGGCCGTATTAGCTTCTAGAAGATGGATACTCTATATGTATATCTTTTTGATTTCGAGATGTAGCTCAGCTGTGTATTGTTCGTGGCTACTCTTTATACAGTTATATGACATGGATCTACAGTGTATTTGATTGGTAGCCATGATTCTATTTTATTATGAGCATGGGTATACCCACCTCGGTGAGACATTTTTTTATTTTTGCAGACGACACCTCCCAGTTCCTGATCCTTGGGCTCAATCGTTTGGCACATCAGTAAAGATTGGTAATGTATTTCGGCCATCAGATGCTCTTATGACCTCACACATTAGGGGGCATTTGTCATAACCCTAAATTGCACCATACATGCTTACCTGGCATTAGGCCATCTCAGATCCCTTCTTTTCCAAAGCACTGATGAACAACTCTTTAAAAATCCTCTTTTATAAAGGCCCACGTGCCCTACTCCACTATTGCACGCGTGTACATGCTAGCTGACCTCAAATAGCCCGTGTGGACCGACAAAAGCATGAAAAAAGGAAAGTTGCCAACAGAACACAAAAGCTGTGGGTGAGTTAACTGAAACTCCCGGCCATGAATGGCCGAGGGTTCGTCCAAATACCTAGCTCCTTCTATCCTATTAAAGAAGGGGTAGGGGTCCCATTTAGAAAGAGGAAAAATATAGCAAAGAAACTCTGCCCATTTGCATATTCCCATTGTCCCAACCCTTTAGCCTTCCTTGTGCCAAAGGAGATACAAAGCAAAGCAGTTGGAGGACAGTCGAAGAGGATCCCAGAATAAGGTTCACGAAGTGGTGGCCGGTCTCAACTCTTGCAAGTTGACTCATTCAAAGTAATAAAGAAAGTGATTTTCCCGTCCCAATTCATGAGTTATTCATAATTTGCTAAGTACATGTTTGAATTTATAACCCGTTATTCTATAGGTAGTATGCATGTGTAGTTGTTTCTTGTCTTGTATGCAAGCCAACATTGGAAAGGAGAACCGCTAACAAGTAATCAAGTGTGACAAGGGATCGACATCGAACGCCCAGAACGAGGTAGGTTGATCTAGCCATGCATTTACTAAAAAGAAATGGGATTTAAGTCTGGGGATGAAGGTAGAAAGTAGATTTTCTATAGGTCATATCTGCATGCAAAGTCTAACCCTATTTGCTAGTCTGTAAGGAGATTTCCCTCACAACAATCCCCCAAGGAGGTATTGGCCAAGAGTACCCGAAATGGTTTGGGAAGCGACTTGCAACTGGGAATATAATGAAAAGAGATACTTGAATTGAGGAACTGTCGTCTCTGTTGGATTCCTAGCATAAGATTTCAGCTAAAACACCCCTCACTCCTGGGTCCCATGCCTCAGAAGTTGTTTTTTTCATCGATTTTGAGAAATAAGGTTTTTCTCAGTAAGAAGCAATGAAACATTTAGATTTAGGGTTTCAATTTATGAAACTGTCCCTCGAAAGTGGATGGACAATGTGTTCACCTATTTGCCTAAATAAGCTTGCAACATCTTACAAAACTCAAAAATTTTGCTCCGTTAGATTTTTATGCCCCGAGGAGTAATTGGCCAAGAGTCCCTAAAATGGTTTGGGATGTGACTTGGAACTGGGCATAAAAAAAACCTGAGACTCAGATTGAGGAAATTTTGACTATGATGGATTATCGGGATATGATTTCAGCTAGAACACCCCTCACTCCCAGGTGCCATGCCTCGAAATTTGTTGTACTCATTGATTTCGAGAATTAGTGTTTTGCTTAGTTTGAAGCAATGCAACATTTGGATTAAGGGGTCCAATTTATGAAACTATTCCTCAGGAGTAGATGGACAATGTGGTCACCTATTCCATGCCTAAAAAAGATTTTAGCATCTCACAAAACTAAAAAATGTTACTCTATTAGGTTTTTACCCCCCAAGGATGTGATGTCCATCAGTGATTGGGGTTGGACCTCATGTGTGAGGTCAACCACGTCTTGTTGGGCTGGAGGTTGTGCCCTTAATGGCAGTGCATAGAGATAAAGTTTAAGGTCACACACTATAGTTAAAGTTGAGGTGCAAATCTCTATGGTTGTTGAGGGAATCACGTGTGCTTCTATGCTTGGGTGGGGAAAAATTGGTGATGGAATGGCTTGTGGCTTCTTAGGGAGGGGCCCCTATAACACTTCATCCCCTATCCAACTCATTTTTTTCACTATGATGATATTGGGCATTTGGAATGACAACTTGGTGGGCATCATGGATATATATAATGATCCCACCCCAACTACATGACTTGGTGAGTTTTCGTCTATCATGTCTTTGTGTTTATTTTGTGAAATAAAGTTTAGGAGTAGTAGTGGGTCATGGACCATGATGAGAACCCTTTGTAATTCATCATTTTATTCACTTTGATTATTCTTTAGAAAGAGGAAGCATTCATCTATGTCTGTGTTGATGGTGTTTATATTGCACCGATTTCGCACTTCCTACCAAATGTACTTGGTAGTCAAGATATAATGCAATGGGTTTATCTCACGATGTCTCAACTTTGATTACATGTGACATAGCACATGTATGGTGACATGACATAGTACCAAATTATTTGAATGACATAATTATTTTTCTCACTTTAGGTGTCGTGCCAAAAGGGTACTTGACAACATATAAGAAACAATTGGTTTTCTGTGTTACCAACTATTAGATAAATAGGTCATTTTTACAAGCTCAAGGCATATGGCATCCTTATATGTTTCATCATGGATCATGAAATACTTAGAATTCTATGGGAGAGCTATCATGAACTACTTAGAATATGCTCAATCTTGTGACGTCTATCAAGGAACTAGGAACCATCTTGTAGTGATGAAGTGTTGTTACACTTGGTAGTTGTGCTACAACTATTAGAAAAATGGGTAGTAACATTAACAACCCTAGGTGCTCAATTTAGATAACAACAATAACATAGATGCATGATGAAGAAATCTCAATAAGGCTCTTAGTCTCTCCTATTTGAAATAAAAATCTAAGGAACTTACACTCTCCAAACTAGGTCTAATATGGACATATAAACAACCAGTTCACTTTTGCTTATGGTGGGTCAAACTTATCTTTAGCTTACTTACCATATGTGCTGGTAAAGTGCATGATTAGGTGTCATTTCATGGGATAGGATATGTTTATCTCAACGTTTATCCCAGAGTTGGGAACTTCATTTGGGGAAAAAAGACATAATTGACTCAAGGGTGATTCAACAAGTGTGGTCCAAGCTTGTTGGTCCCTTCATTTTGATGGAGGACATGTTGGTACATACTCAAAATACAAAGAAATTTGAGTTGCGCCACACATAATAAAGACTGTAAATTCAATAAAGAGTATCATAGATGGTTGTATCCATGAACAAGGATATTAGGCATGAATTTAGGTGGCTAAAGAAGTAGAGTGGTGTAGGGTGGCTAAACAAACTTGCGGGATCTTACAAAAGTCCAGTATGCTACTCGGTTTGGATTTTATGCCCCCAGACTAGATTGACTACATGTCCCTGAATGGATTGAGGAGGTGAGTTGCAACTCGTGATAAAATTAAAACCGGGACTCAGATGCACAAACTGTTAGTTACAATGAATTTGGAGCACCAGGTTTCAGCTAGTGTGGTCCCTATGCTATCATTTTGTCGACCGAAAAAAGGTTTGTTGGAGTATTTCCATCACTAGGGTTTTGGTCAATGAGGCATAGTGAAATTTCTGAAGAGGAGGTCAATTTTCAAGAACACTGTGTCAATTATTTTTGGCTAGTGTATTCGCATGGGCTTTGGCCAAAAATACTTGTGAGAGCTGATGAAACTTCGTTATGCTGCTCGGTTTGGATTTTATGCCCCCAAACCAAATTGACCACATCCCCTTGAATGACTTGAGGAGCGGAGTTGCAACTCAAGATAAAACTCAAACCGGGACTTAGATGCATGAATCGTCATTTGCATTGGATCCATAGCATTTTGTGTCAGCTAGCGGGGCCCCTCCGCTATCATTTCGTCGACCGAAAAAAGCATTTTTTGGAGTATCTACGACACTAGGGTTTTGGTCAATGAGGCATAATGAAATTTCTGAAGAGGACATTGATTTTCAAGAACATCGTGTCAGGCAATTTTGGCTTGTGTAGTCACGTCAACCTTGGAAAAATAGACTTACAGGAGCTGACATAACTTCGTTATGTTGCTCGGTTTGGATTTTATGCCCCCACACCAAATTGACCACATGTCCCTGAATGGCTTGAGGAGGCAAGTTGCAACTCATGATAAAACTCAAACCGGGACTCAGATGCATGAATCATCAGTTGCATTAGATACAAAGCATTAGGTTTTAGCTAGTGGGGCCCCTCCTCTATCATTTTGTCGACCATAATACTGTTTGTTGGAGTATCTACGACACTAGGGTTTGGTCAATGAGGCATTATGCAATTTTTGAAGAGGAGGTTGAAAAATATAACAGCCCTTAAAACAAGTTACCATTAAATGAAAGGGGGTTGAAAATGGTATGGTATTCCTTGCCTTGCCTTGTATTGCATGGTATGCATTGGCAATGGCTTGCAAAGGAAATGGAAATGATATGCATTGGAAACTTTATGCATTGACAATGGTATGCATTTCCTTTCCATTGTATGATATGCATTGGCAATGGTATGCATTTCCTTGCCATTGTATGTGATGAAAACCCCCACCACCTCCCGGGGCTCGCGCGACCTCCCGGTCTAGGATCATTCACATTGAGGAGATGAATTAGCTCTCAGGCTCTTACTGAACCGACAAAGTATTCTACGACAGGTCTTTACTCTTTTTCCTGCGTGCAAATTTACGTTCACAAGGGACTTATTACTCCAGCAGATAAATACACATGAACTCAAACCAAAACTGTGGGATAAACTCTTTTTAAACATCAGGAAGTCTGCCACTTTGAAGCTCCGAGATTCAGGAGTTCTAACTACAATACATGAAAATCCTCCTGAATGATGAGTTCTTGAACAACCGAACTACGACGAGGATCAACGATTCTCAATACACATCGATATCTACACTGCACATATATTTCGGGACTTCAGACTTCAGGAGTATTCCTCGTTCAAGCATGTAATACCTACAAACGCGCAAAAGTCAAACTCACAGATCGAATGACTGTTGACATAGGGGAAGACCCAAGGTTAAGCTCTAAAAATGCACCAACAAGCCCTAACTACTGGCCCTTTCGACAACACCTTCAAAGCAGATGCAGTCTCACTCGAAGTAGAAATAGGGGGTTGCAGGACATAGGTGTATACAACCAGAGGAAATGCAAAGTGGGTCCAAAACAACAACACCACAACATCTATATATCATTTACCATCTTAAACCTACTTCGCATAGTTATATCTCATATCTAATCCAATGATGCAATAACAGAGTAATTAGATGGCAAAAGAAAACCACATCAATCACACTGAACAACAAGATATACGTGGTTCACCCTCTCCCTAGGGCTACGTCCACAGAACTTTGTTTCTTGAGATTATAGGAAAACATACAGTTCTATCTGTGCTCTTAGCTTGCAGATCTCTCTCTTTCTCTCCCCTCCCTGTGCATCTAGCTGCAGGGTTGATCTTCGCACCCAACTGAAGATCTTACAATATAGACTGCTCTCACAACACAATACTTCTTTCTCAACAATAACAACAATCACCCATCATAACATAATCGAACCCGTCCTAGGTACTCTTGACCTTTAGTTATACATTACAATGAATCTCGAACAACCTTAGGCTGAAACTTAGGTGTCAAAACCCTAAAATGCCAAAACCCCAGGTATCTAAAACCCTAGGTCAACTTGACCCGCGTTTTCAGGGCTTCACCAGCCTGTCTTTCCTTCATTCCCATGAGGTGCTCCAAAGCATTCATTGGTGGCTTTTTCCGCTTGATGAGTTGTCCACGATCCATCTTCCTTTCTGATCTATCTTCCTCGGTCTTCTCTTTCAACATATCTCTTTCTCTTACTTCGCTCCGTCTTTTCTGCTATTTTGGCCACTTCGACCCAATCTCAGTCAATGTGCTTTCCACACAATTCGTACTTCGCACTTCTTCCTTAACCTTAGATTTATTCCATGACCAAGGGCCAATAGGCCCCCAACACTCACATGTGACTGGTCCCAAGGCACTTCAGATCTTAACCTTCTATTTTTCTTCGACTTCAGATTGCGCGGGGCAGTATGTGCTTTCTGTTATGTCCCTCCCTTCCTTGTGCAATCTGTATTTTCTGTGTCTGGTACCCAGTTTCAATTGCACCTGGTACCTAGACCCTTCTTCTCATGCTTTTACTGAGAGCTGCGAGGCAGCTGGTTGTCATAGTATAATTTCAACCGACTCCCATTCACTAAACCTTCCTTTCACTCTCCATTCAGTGTCTTCAACTACGAAGCTCCTCCTTCTGTAACATATGCAAATTCAAATGGTCCAAGCCAATGTGTTCTGAACTTCCCTTGATGCTTCATGAACTTTCTGTCATATACCAATACCATATCTCCTTGCTTAAAGGCTTTGTTCTTGATATGTCTGTCATTGTAGGCCTTTTCTCGTTCCTTCTGTACTTGCTGATGGAATCCTGCAATAAATCGGTCTTATTCTAGTTCTACCAACTGCGCAAGACTCTCTTGAACAATGCAAGTATCATCCATATCTATGAATGTTGCAATTATGAGACTAGGAACCAAATATTCCATAGGGATAACTGCTTCTAGACCATAAACCAACTTAAAGGGAGTCTGGATTTTCATCTTCTTGCATGTAGTTCTATAGGTCCATACCACTGTTGGTACTCTCAAATCCCAGTCATCCCTGTTCACACTGCAAATGTTCGTCACCACTGTCTCCAAGATCTTGTTGAAAGCTTCGACCATCCCATTCATGGTAGGGAGTACTCTTCTGATGGTAGACTTCAAATTCCTGAGTCAAAGTTTCGATAGTCTTATTAATAAAGTGTGTACCTTGATCTCTCATCAGGGTCTTCAGGCATCTAAACCTGGTTATGATATCATCAAATACAAATCATGCAGCTATAGTTGCACTACATTCCTTAACTGCTCTTGCTTTTGCCCATCTGGTCAAATACTTTGTCGCAGTGATGATGTATCTATCTCCTATTCGCTTTCCTGGTGGGTTAATAGGTCCCATGAAATCAATGGCCCATTTCTCAAATGCCTGTAACGTCAGCTGCAGTGCTAAAGGCATCTCATCTCTTCTGGAAGGTTTCCCAACTCTTTGGCATACATTGCAGGCGTTATAGTATTCCTTAGCGTCTTCATGTAAAGTAGGCCACTAGAGGCCAACTCTAAGAATCTTCTGCATTGTTTCTTTTCCTACATAGTGTCCTCCTGTGATGCCTTCATGTGCTTCTGCCAAAATCAGTGGTATTTTTGCCTCCATAACACATCTCCTCAGGATCTCATCAGGTCCCATATTGTATAACTGTCCAGCTATAAGTGAAAAATATGTAGTGCGAACTACCAATTGTTTCTTCTGGATGATTGTATATTTGTGAGGTGCCATTCCTATTGATAGGAACTGGACTATCTGGGGGAAGTGATCATCAACCCTTATGATGGCCAACAAATGTGCATCTTGTAGTGTATCCTCCAAACTAGTAGGTTCCTCTCCATGCTCCAACCTAGACAAGTGGTCAGGTCCCTTGTTCATTCTCCCTAGCTTGACTACTATTTCAAAATCATATTCCCGGAATAGAAGTAACCATTTGCATATCCTTCCCCCCAACACTGGCTTGTTGACTAGTTATTTCAACATAGAGTGATCAATGAACATCCTAAAATGTCCTCCCAACAGGTAGTGTCGAAAACTCTGCAGTGCATACACCATGGCTAAACCTTCTCTCTCAGTGGTAGTGTAGTTTATCTCAGCTGTAGATAGCTTCCTGCTAGCAAAGGATAACAGATGGTCAATATTTCGTGCTCTCGGTTGTGCTAACACTACTCCTAGTGTAATAGATGAAGCATCGACATGCACGTGAAATTCCTTGCTCCAATATGGGAAAACCATAATAGGCGCAGTAACCATTTTTTGTTTCAGTGTGTCGAAGCTCTGCTGACATTCTTCTGTCCATTGAAACTGACAATATTTCTTTAATAACTTCTCCATAGGTGTTGTAATCTGTGCATATCCCTTAATGAAATTTTTGTAGTATTAGGTATGTCCCAACATAATGCGCAACTGTCTAACTGAAGTAGGGGGGGGGTAGATCAACAATAATGGCAATCTTGGATGTATCTACCAGCAACCCCTGCTTACACACAATATGCCCTAGCAACACTCCAAAAGGTGAAAAGAAGATGCACTTCTTCAATTTCAGGGCAATTTGGCATTGCCTGCACTTTTCCAACATTAATCTTAAACATTCAATATGGTTTTGTAATAAGATAAAAACAATCCAATCATCAAAATATGCTTCCAAAAAATTATGTAAAACTCCTTGAATGCTTCGAACACCACCCTAGAAAAGATGGATGGTGCATTCTTCAATCCAAAAGGCATCACTGTGTACTGGTAGGATCCCCATTTTGTTGCAAATGTGGTCTTATGGCGATCTTCCTTGGCAATCATGATCTGGTAATAACCTAAAAATCCATCTGTGAAGGAATAAACTTCCTGACCTCCTACATTATCTAACACTTTGTTTGTAAATGGTGTAGGGAATGGGTCATGAAAATAGGCATCATTCAACTTCCTGAGATCTACATAGATCTTGATCTCTCCTGTCTTCTTATCTTGTACCACCATAGGGATAATCCATTCTGACTCTTCCACAGGTTCTATGATTCCTACTTCCAACATCCTGTCTAGTTCAATCCTCACTTTCTGCTTATATTTGGGATTCAATCTGTAGGGTCTTTGTTTAAGTGGCCTGTCATCTGGCTTCAAGGGGATCTTCATCTCTCAAGGGCCTTCATATCAGTGAACTTGGTTGGGAACAAGTATTGATATTCATGCAATAGTTTTTTGATCTTATCAATGGTGTCATCATCCCAGTAATCTCCAACATTAGCAAGATTAGGTGCTTTCTCTGTTCCAATATTAACTTTCTTGATTTTGATTGGTTGTCCAATGAAAGGTAGTTCTACTCTCGTTCCTTCTACATATCTCTCTCCTATTTTTGGGATGTTCACATTCCTAGGATCATCATCTTCATCAGCATTGATATTGTAACATCCTTGCAATTTCTGAAGAGGTTCAGTCCATTCATCCTCATCTTGCTCCAGAGGGAGGTTAGGTGCCTCCTCAAATACTTTCTGTTTGACAATTTGTAAGGCTTGGTCTACTGTAGGGTGATGAATTTCAAATAAAAACGTAGCTACAAATTTTTGAGTCATACCGTACCAATCTGAAGTGGTGAGGCACAATTCTTCTTGAAGATACCAATTGATAGGTGTTGTGTCCAGAGTATTGACGAACTTATGCACCCACTGTTCTTGAGGAATGTTTCTCCAAGCCTACTCACAACCTCACACATGGTCCTTTAGACAACTTTGACCTATGTATCAAACTTCACATCGTTCTACTTGTTCTGAAAAAGCGTATTGCCATCAAAGTGTGGCATTTCATCTAGTCCGCGATGTTCTTTTTATGTGTCCCCCACCATCTTGCTGGATTTGCTTTCAAAGCCTCGTCCAGTGCCAACAATCTCTGTTGTACTGGTACAATTTCTTCAAAATATGATAAGAATGTTTCTAAATGATTTAAACCATCAAATGTGGGCAGATTGCTTACTTTTTTGCTGATCCAACAAAATTCTCTGGTCAATCTAGCACACCTCCATGCAGAGACTTCATACATTTTGTTTTGCCAATTCTCCAGTGCTTATTCTAAGTCCGATGAGCATGTGATTTCACTTTTCCAGCTTAAATTCCCAGCTGCTATAGGATTAATGTAATCCTGTTGTCTTGTTGTCAATTTATATATATTCTTTAGCTCATATGCACAATCTTCTTCTCTGATGGGTTTTGTGTATCTTCGACCTTCATCAGGATCCATAGGTGCAATGAACCTAAGGCCATCACCTTCAAATGTCATTCTTATTTTCTTTAAGTCAACAACAGTGGAATTGTTGAAAGCCCAATCAATGCCTAACAATGCAGGATAAGGAAAACTATCATCAAATATCTCAATCACCTCGAAGTCAACAAATGTTCTTACCCCGTCGATGTCCACATGGACATGCTACAGTCTCCCAAAGGGGATTACTGCCTGCTGATTAGTCATCCTAAGCCTGATAGGAGAATATATCAACTTAGGTTTTCCCATTAGTGCCCAAGTATGCTTCGTCATAACATTGACCTCTAACCCTAAGTCGTGGACCACATACTCTATACCATAATCTCCAATATGAGAATTTAGGTGTAGTTCCCTATTTGTCCTTCTCTTTTTGGATACTTGATGTATTGCTCTATTCAACAGAGGATCTACCTTCCCTAGTTCATACTGTCGGATCAAGTGTTGTAGTTCTTGTATGGATCTTTCATCCTTAATCGAATCAATGAACATATACAAAAAGATAACAAACTTGCTTACCTCTTTTCCTTCTCACGGTGATGCAGATTGATCGAATTCCAGAGGCATCCCACATTCTCTCACTTCTGGTTGTGCCTTTGATGAAGAAACCTGATCTCCTCCAAATTATTTTCTTGCCTCTTCAAATATCTTCTTTTCTTTCCTCGGATCAAACTCTTGTGTCTTCTCTGCAGTTATTTTGACCCCTGATTTGTTTGTAGTCTTTGTTGGACTCATCCTGTCTTCTCATATAGCAGTGCCTCCTCTAGTGATAACAACAACTCTAGGACCCACTCCATGAGGTTCTGCTGAAATTGATTGTACTTGTGGGTTTCCTCCTCGTCTCTCATGAAGTTTGGCTAACAACGCAGGACAATCTTTAATGACATGTTCAAATGAGTTGCAGTAGATGCAAGTGGTACAAGGGTTCTGACAGTCCCTTGCCAAATGCCCTGGTTGTGCACAGTTACAACAAATGATTTGACCTCAACCTCGACCGATACCTCCTCCTCGTCCTCTTCCTTTGAATCCACCACGAGGGTTGAAGTTTCCTCTTCCTGGGGAGTTAGATTGCGTAGTATTTCCTTCTTGCTGTACTTCGCCTTGAATTCTATATGTGTCTCTTGATATTTCATGCAGGAGGTCATAAGCCCTACAATTTTTCTCAACATGCCCCACAGATTTACAGAATGTGCAGTAAAGGTTGGTAGGGGTCTGGACATATTTTTGCATGTAATAACATTCACCATGGCGATGTCTATTTCTACATACCTCGCACCAAGTTAGAGTAACCTGCTTCAAAGGGCTCAGAGCTCCTGAAGCCAAGTACTCATGAAATAGAGGAAAATGCTCCTTATCGTGACCTTCTGACTTGCATCTGATACCCCAACTATCTTCTCTTTTATCTTTTCCCTTGTCCTTCTTCATATCTTCGACCTACAGTGATAAGCTAGTTAGCTGACTCAAAATTTGATTCATACCTGAGCTGGACTCTCCCATAGGGGTTGATTCTAGTTTCATGATGATTTCCAGTGCCTCATCTTGCGAAGCAATCTTATGTTGCATCAGAGGGACTCTGATGTGTGGTAAGAGGGCAACAATGAACCATTCTTTATTCAGTTCATCTGGAATCTGAAAACTCAAATGACCTGTCAGGGTCTTAAACCTCTGATCAAACTCTCAAATAGGTTCAACTACTCTCTGCTTGATTTCTTTCAGCTCTATAATGCACTGTGACTCCAACTTGGGTTTCTTGAATTCGACAATCAACATAGTCTTAATGTCATTTAGCGGTTTAGGCTATACAAATCCTTGGAAAATTTTCATGTACTAGCTCAGTGCGCGGTCTCTTAGGGTAGTACTAAACTGATCTCTCTTAACAACTTCGCCAATGACATTCTTAATACTCCATACAACTTCACATAAGAACCAATGTTGATCAGGATCTTCAGATCCATCTCCCCTAAAGGTGGGTAGCCTCATCTCATCTTCCATAGATCTTCCTCAGGTTCTTGACTGAGTATGCACTGAACCACTTGTACCAGTGCTTTGATAACTTAGGTTACTCTGGTTACTTAATGCTACTAAAACAACATTAGGAGTAATAGTACTTACTTCAATAGTCTACGCAGTTCTTGAAGTTTCTGATTCTTCTCGACGAGGTTCTTTAGTCTTCCATTATTATGCCCTAGAGGACTATGAATATTCCTCGTTCAATAACTCTTCTTCTTATTCACTGTAGAACTCTTCTTTATGTGTTGGTGGTTCATGATTATGCCCAAATAAGTTCACCAAAGGAACTTCTCTAAAGGTTCTCCCACTGCGCGTATGTCCAACCTCTGTGTCATTGTCATTGTTTGAATTCTTGAACATTAGATTTTCAATTTGACCCACTATTGTATTCAAGATGTTCTTCTCATGTAATAACATATTGATCTTCAACTTCAAGAAGTGTAAATATTTTCCTCTCAGCCTCTTAAAGAAATATCTCTCTGCTTGGCTATATGACTCTACTCTGTCAATAGAAAACTCGGTGATGTACCCTCCAATGGTGCTATCAAACCAGTGATCTACTGCTCTTGACATGACGTTATCAACTTTCTTGAACTTCTTGATCAACACCGACATCCAAACCACAGGTGGTCTGAGTCTAATTTAAAACTGGGTATCTTCTAATGTGGCTAGCCACTTGTATAGCTCCATATGAATTCCTCCAAAGAAAATCTCGTGTATATCAGTAAAGATATACCTTCCCAACCAATCCTCTGTACTAATATTAGGGTTCTTATTCCTAGCTTTCGAGAAGTCCTTTTCTTGTTCTTCTATCCACTTCTGAATCTCTGTCTTCGATGGAAACCACCTTGACATTCCCTCAAGAAGATCTTGGTATCGGCAACAGAACCATTTGTTGGCACAGGGGCAGAACCAGGGTTTAGCTCTAACAACGCACCAACAAGCCCTAACTATTGGCCCTTTTGGCAACACCTGCAAAGCAGATGCAGTCTCACCCGAAGCAACAATAGGGGGTTGTAGGACACAAGTGTCTACAACCAGAGGAAATGCAAAGTGGGTCCAAAACAACAACAACACAACATCTAGATATCATTTACCAACTTAAATCTACTTCGCACAATTATATATCAGATCTAACCCAATGATGAAATAACAGAGTAATCAAAAGGAAAAAGAACACCACATCAATAACACTGAACAACAAGATATACGTAGTTCACCCTCTCCCTAGGGCTACGTCCATAGAATTGTGTTTCTTGATATTATAGGAAAACATACAGTTCTATCTGCGCTCTTAGCTTGTAGATCTCTCTCTTCTTCTCTCTCTTTCTCTCCTCTCCCTGTGCACCCAGCTGTAGGGTTTATCTTCGCACCCAACTGAAGATCTTACAACATAGACTGCTCTCACAACACAATACTTCTCTCTCAACAATAACAACAATCACCCATAATAACATAATCAAACTCATCCTAGGTCCTCTTGACCTTTATTTATACATTACAATGACTCTCAGACAACCTTAGGCAAAAACCTAGGTGTCAAAACCCTAAAATGCCAAAACCCTAGGTGTCTAAAACCGTAGGTCAACTTGACCCACGTTTTCAGGGCTTCGCCAACTCATCTTTCCTTCTTTCCCATGAGGTGCTCCAAAGCATCCATTGGTGGATTTTTTCGCTTGCTGAGTTGTCCACAATCCATCTTCCTTGTTGATTTGTCTTCCTTGGTATTCTCGTTCAACGACTGTCTTTCTCTTAATTTTCTCCGTCTTTTCTGCTCTTTTGGCCACTTCGACCCAATCTCAATCAATGTGCTTTCTGTGCATTTTGTACTTCACGCTTCTTCCTTAACCTTCACTTTCTTCCGTTACCAAGGGCCAAAAATGACTAACGCTCACCTCAGATCGACGAATTACGATTACTCCCCACTCCGGGCTTCATATCTTTTCGTGACACAACACTTCAAGTCCTCCGAAGTGTCGAACTATCGGACTGCTGGATCTACGATCCACATGTCCCTCTCAATAGATGATCAATATCTACTCTGGCCTTCAGGCCTTCATGAGTTCTCGAACCGAAAAACCTTACAACTCTTCTCTTCTAGACTATCAGATTCCTAAACCACTAGGAATCCACTGACACGTGGCCCTAACACCGACGGTCAGGATCTGTTCCAGACTTCAGAGCTTCGAGAGTTTTTCACGCTCTTACAACCACACTTCAATT
Organism: Picea sitchensis; assembly: GCA_010110895.2. Taxonomy (NCBI): domain Eukaryota; kingdom Viridiplantae; phylum Streptophyta; class Pinopsida; order Pinales; family Pinaceae; genus Picea; species Picea sitchensis. The sequence continues at coordinate 15,137 of SNQJ01S0135334.1, forward strand.
TGATCGGAAAACCGGACTTCCGGATAATCGTCGATCTTCAGAAACGTGTTCCTCCACTACCAACGGTCCAGATCAATTCCGGGCTTTGGGACTTCAGGAAATTTTTTGCCTTTACAATGAACACAAAAAAATCTCCGAATTTGTGAAGTCTGAAGGACTTCAAGGGTTAACACCCATGCTCCTTCTCCATATCCAATGGTCGTGAAAGGCTTTGGCTCCTCCCAAACAGATCCCATCTGCTCATCCTCCAAACAAAAGAGATTCTTCCTTTCGAGAACTAAATCTCTCTATCCTTCCTGATCGTTTCCAACTTTAAAGGACTTACGCCGTGGTGCACACTTGCGCTTTTTCTCCTGATCTTGAGACTCAGAANCACTCCTTGTGCGTTCTCACCTTAAGATTCTTTCAACACTTCTCTAAGTGTTGGCCATGTGCACACCTTGCATGGGTCGTATTTGGGATTTTATACTCCATTGAGTATATGTGCACTCCTTGCACTCACTCCTCGAAATTCCCTCTATCTCTCCTGAGCTATCAAGTCTGAAAACAACTTTTCCTCCACACTCCTTGCGTGGCCACTGTGCACTCCTTGCACTAGTATTTCAGAAGAGAAACAATTTAAACTTATGGAACATCAAAGGTTCATTCATTAAACCATGTGATACACACAAAGGCATATAAACACAAAAAAAATAGATAACATAAAATTTCCCAAATAACTCATAGATAAGCAAACTCAGAATTTGAAGCAAATCTCCTTTATTATATTTATTTAGAAAATATTTACATAGGTTCTTGTAGCTCTCAACTTCTTCTCTACAAATCTCCAACGAACTCTTTTCAACAACCCCTTCTGGGTATACATTACATACATTTATACATGAGGGGGCTTCTTGAGCCTTCCCTTCAGACTATTTTAGTGCTATCATTTCACAATTAAAGCAACCTACCACTAATATTATTACATTAAATGGATAATTACGACCTAGATATGAGTCGATGCTAAAAATATGTACAATCCTATAGGTAATTAAAGAAATTAAAATCTCCTAGAGCGCATATATTGGCTCTTGCCTCAAAATATTAAAGGGAATTTTATTACAAAGGTTTAAAATTTAAAGTGATGCACCCTCCTTGGAATCCAAACCAGTTATGAATGCGTTGTGTTGGATGTTGAGTTGTCCTCCACTACGCCTCATTGAATGATGATGGTGATGCTCCTGCATCATAATTCTCTGGTGAGAAAAATCATGAGCTCCTTCTCATGGCTCCTCTTCTACTATGGTTGAGATCCTCCCGGGTCCCAAACTTTAAATCGAAGATGTCCAACTACTTCTCTTTCTTGTTTCTTTTGTTGTTGTTGTCGTTCTCCTCCTGCTACATGATTTTCTCCTAGTCTCCAAATCATACATTTCAAGGTTCCACCTATCTTAACACTGCAGTCTTCTGTTTTCTCTTTGGATGATATTTATATTAACCCTCTCAACTCTATAGTATCCTTTTCCATCCTATCCCCTAGCTGGATCTTTTTCTGTAACTCTCTCTTTCTCTCCTGACAATCACCTTGTTGTTTCTACCCATTGGTTGTTTCTCCTTCTTCTTTATTTCTTCAAGAATTTTTCCTTCCTGAAGGTTCCCCTTGATATCCTTCATGATTTCATTCCTCTACTAGTCTTCCTACACCTTTGGATGATTTAACCAATTCTCCAACATTTCTAACTCCTTCTCCCATTGAGTGAGTATCGAATCCAAATGCTCCTCTTGGACATTTATCTGGCTCACAACTATGCGAGCCTTCTCTTCATTCTTTTCATTTCGAAAAGAACTTGGATTATGTCCATTCTCCTTCTCTTTGACAGTTCCAATGGCCATCTTTCTGTTACATCTTCCATCACACACAAACTGTTAGTTTTAAAAACCTATGGCTCCTTGGCCTCTTCCCTGGATGCCTCTTGCACCACTTCCTCACAAGTATGAGTTCTTGTGAAATTCGTTCTAAGATATATACTAATATCTCCTATCCTCATACTACAACAATGGGGATCTTCTTCTTCCTTCAAAGGTTCCTTCTCACTCATGAGAAGTATACTTGAACTAGCTTCCTCTTTAACTCCTTTATCTTCTATTGGAAACAACATGTGCTTACACCCATTTTTCTCAAGGGTATAAGTGTTCTTACTCCCATCATGTATGGAATTCCTGTCATATTTTCAAGGTTTCCCCAACAGATCATGACAAACATCCATAGGTATGACATCGCATAAAACCTCATATTTATAACCACCAATCTTAAATTCAACTTTACACTATCTACTTACCATGACCCGATGTCCTTTCTACAACCATGACACCCTATATGAATTTTGATGTGTAGTCGTCTCCAACTTTAGATTTTCCCCCATATATGTGGATACTAAGTTATCAGTGCTCCCACTGTTTATGATCACCTTGCATACCCTATCTTTGGTCTTGCAAGCAGTTCGAAACAAATTCTTCCTCTGGATTGGTTCTCATACTTCTTTCTCTGTCTTTATGAGAGATTTCCTCATCATGAGTGATCTTCCTTCTTCCACTGCTTCTACTTCCATCTATGTATCCACATTTCTCTGTTGTGCTTCAAAAATGTGAGCTCCTTTGGCTCTTGCATTCTTCTTCTCGGGACATTCCCAAGACATGTGCCTTGTTTTTTCACAGGCATAACACTTCACTTCTCCTCCTCTGCCTCTTCCTCTTCCTCTGGGAAAATAGTTTCTTCCTTCAAAGTATCCTCCTATAGAACTTCCTCCTCTTTCTATCTGACTATTGAATCCTCCAGCTTCTTCCATGATTTTTTGGAACTTCTCTCTGGTGGTTCCTTCTCCCTTGTCAAGATTCTTTCCTCTGTTCCTCTGACTCTACTTCCTTTCTAAGTTTTCCTCTACCTTTGGGGATACCTGATAAGCATCTTCCACAGTTCTCATTTTCATCATACTGATATCATCCTGGATCTCATACCTCAATCCATTGATGTACTTGACAACTTTTTCTTCATCATTCTCCCCATGTCCTACTCTTATATTCATCTTGTAAAACTTTTCGGTGTACTCTTTCACCGAAAAACCTTTCTGTCTCAAATTCTGCAACTTCCTGAACATATTTATCTGGTAATCCTTGGGTATGAATTTAGCCTTCAACTTAGCTACCATTCTATCCCAAGTCTTAATTCTAGACTTACCTTTTCTTCTTCTGTCTGCTTGCAACTCATCCCACCATAATGTTGTGTGTCCCTTCAACCTAGTCACTGCATGCTTTACCTTCTTCTCATCAACAATCTCCTCATATTCAAAGTAATTTTCAAAAGAACTTATCCAGTCAAGTAGTTCTTCCACATTCAAATTACCTTCGTACATTGAGACTTCCATTTTTTCTCTGGTTCTTAGCTTAACAACATCCTTCATCAATCACTCCTCTGTTGCTTGTTATCCTACAACTTCTTCTGATTCTACATATTCACTGACGTCACTAGATTCAAGTGCTCTTCTTTGTGTTGTCTCCATGGTGTCCATCCTTGCACGAATTTGTCTCATTTTCTCTTCCATGGCTGCATTGACTACAGGTCTCTCCTTGCGTCTTCTCGATGACATGATTCTAAATTTTATTTTTCTCATAGAGCTTATTTCCCGCTCTAATACCACTTGATGCAAACCCCCACCACCTCCTAGGGCTCGTGCAACCTCCCTGTTTAGGATCGTTCACACTAAGAAGATGAATTATCTCTCAACCTCTTGCTGAACCCTTGAAGTATTCTACCATAGGTATTTACTCTTTTCCCTATATGCAAATTTATGTTCGCGAGGGAATTATTACTCCAGAAGATAAATCCACGTAACCTCGGGCCAAACCCGTGGACTAAAATATTTAATTTAAACAACAGGAACTATGCTACATTAGAGCTCTGGGCTTTGGGAGTTCTAACCACAACACAAAAAAATCCTCTCGAATGTTGAGTTTGAGAACAACCCAACTACGACGAGGATCAAAGACTCTCAATACATGCCAAGATCTATGTCTCATAGATATTTCGAGACTCCATACTTCGAGAGTATTCCCTTTTCAAACACGAAATACCTCCGAACTCACAAAGGCCAAACTCACGGATCGGATGGCTGATGCTCAACTCAGATCAATGAATTACGATTACTCCACACTCCGGGATTTGGATATTTTCATGACACAACACTTCAAGTCCTCTAGAGTGTCGAACTGGCAGACTATTGGATCTATGATCCATGTGTCCCTCTCAATAGATGGTCAATATCTACTCTGGCCTTCAAGAGTTCTCAAACCAAAACACCTTACACCTCTTATTTCCCAGACTGTCATATTCTTGAACCACTGGAAATACGCTAACATGTGGCCCTGACGACGACAGTCAATATCTACTTCAGACTTTGGAGCTTCGAGAGTTTTTCACGCTCTTACAACCACACTTCAATTTCACCGGAAAATCAAACTTTCAGATAACCGTTGATCTTTGGACACATGTTCCTCCACTACCAACGGTCCAGATCGATTTTGGTCTTTGGGACTTTGGGAAATTTTCATCCTTTACAATGAACACACAAAAATCTTTGAATTTGCGAAGTCCAAGGGTTAACACCCACACTCCTTCTCTAGATCCGACAATTGTGGAAGGCTTTGGCTCCTCCTAAACGGATCTCATCCGCTCATCCTCCAAACAAAAGGGATTATTCCTTTTGAGAACTAAATATCACTATCCTTCTTGAGCTTTGCCAACTTTAAAGGACTTAGGCCCTGGCGCACACTTGCGCTACTTCTCCTGAGCTTGAGACTCAAAAAAACTCACGCACACTCCTTGCGCTTGCTCACCTTGAGATTATTTCAACACTTCGCTAAGTGTTGGCCCTATGCATGCCTTGCATGGGTCTTTTTCAGGATTTTATACTCCATTATATATATATATGCACTCCTTGCACTCACTCCTCGAAATTCCCTCTATCTCTCCTAAGCTATCGAGTCTGAAAATGACTCTTCCTTCACACTCCGTGCGTGGCCACTATGCACTCGTTGCACCAGTGTTTCATAAGAGAAAAAATTTAAACATATGGAACATCAAAGGTTGATTCATTCAACCATGAGATACACACACATGCATATAAACACAAAAAAATAGATAACGTGACATTACCCAAATAACTCAATAAGAAAACTCAGAATTTGAAGCAAATCTCCTTTATTATTTTCATTCAGAAAATATTTACATAGGTTCTTGCAGCTCTCATCTTCTTCTCTACAACTCTCCAACGAAATGTTTTCAACAACCCCTTATGGGCATACATTACATACATTTATACATGAGGGGGATTTTCAAGCCTTCCCTCCAAACTATTTTAGTGCTATCATTTCACAATGAAAGCAACCTACCACTAAGCTTATTACATTAAATGGATGATTACAACCCAAATATGAGTTGATGCTAGAAATATGTACAATCCTACATGTAATTAAAGCAATTACAATCTCTTGGAGTGCATGTAATGGCTCTTGCCTCAAAATATTAAAGGGCCTTTTATTACAAGGGTTTAAAATTTAAAGTGATGTTCCCTCCTTGGAATCCAAACTAGTTCTGAATGCACTGTGTTGGATGTTGAGTTGTCGTCCACTGTGCTTCATTGATTGATGATGGTGATGCTCCTGCATCAATATGGTATGCATTGGCAGTGTTATGGTATGGTATGGTATGCATTGTATGGTAAGGTATGCAATGGTATGGTATGGTATGGTATGCATTGGCAATGGTATGCAAATGCAATGTAAATGGTATGCATTGGAAACTTTGTGCATTGGCAATGGTATGCATTGGTATGGTATGGTATACATTGGCAATGGTATGCAAAGGAAATTGCAAATTTATGCATTGTCAATGGTATGCATTTCCTTTCCATTGTATGGTATGCATTGGTATGGTATGGTATGCATTGGCATACCATACCATTGCCTTGTATCGTATGGTATACCATTCATGTTATGCATGGTATAATATGCATTAACTTGCCATTGCATGGTATGCATTGGCAATGGTATGGTATGGTATGGTATGCATTGGCAATGGTATGCAAAGGCAATGACAATGGTATGCATTGTATGGTATGGTATGCATTGGTATGGTATAGTATGGTATACATTGGAAATGGTATGCAAAGGCAATTGCAACTTTATGCATTGGCAATGGTATGCATTTCCTTTCCATTGTATAGTATGCATTGGTATGGTATGGTATGGTATGGCATACCAGACCATTGCCTTGGATGGTATGGTATACCATTCGTGTTATGCATGGTATGATATGCATTTCCTTGTAATTGTAGGCCATGCATTGGAAACGGTATGGTATGGTATGGTATGCCATGGTATGAATTGTATGGTATCGTACGGTATGCCATGGTATGAATTGTAAGGTATGGTATGCAATGGTATGGTATGGTATGGTATGCATTGACAATGGTATGCAAAGGCAATGGAAATGGTATGCATTGTATGGTTTGGTATGCATTGTTATGGTATGGTATAGTATACATGGGAAATGGTATGCAAAGGAAATTGCAACTTTATGAATTGGCAATGGTATGCATTGCCTTGCCATTGTATGGTATACATTTCCTTTCCATTGTATGGTGTGAATTGGCAATGGTATGCATTGGTATGGTATGGTATGGTATACCATTCATGTTATGCATGGTATTATATGCATTTCCTTACCATTGTATGGGATGCATTGGCAATGGTATGGTATGCATTGTAAATGGTATGCAAAGGCAATGGAAATGGTATGCATTGGAAACTTTATGCATTGTATGCTATCGTATTCATTGTATTGTATGGTATGGTATGGTATGCATCGGTATGGTATTGTATGGTATGGTATGGCATACCATACCATTTCCTTGTATTGTATGGTATACCATTCATGTTATGCATGGTATGATTTGCATTTCCTTGCCATTGTATGGTATGGATTGGCAATGGTATGGTATGGCATGGTATGCATTGTATGGTATGGCATGGTATGGTATGACATGGTATGAATTGTATGGTATGCAAAGGAAATGGAAATGGTATGCATTGACAACATTATGCATTGGCAATGGTATGCATTCTATGGTATGGTATGCATTGGTATGGCATGGTATGGTATACATTGGCAATGGTATGAAAAAGCAATTGCAACTTTATGCATTGGAAATGGTATGCATTTCATTGCCATTGTATAGTATGAATTTCCTTACAATTGTATGGTATGCATTGGTATCATATCATATGCATTGACATACCATACCATTGACTTTTATCATATGGTATACCATTCATGTTATGCATGGTATGATATGAATTTCCTTGTCATTGTATCGTATGGATTGGAAATGGTATGGTATGGTATGGTATGCATTGTATGGTATAGTATGGTATGGTATGCATTGGCATTGGTACGGTATGGTATGGCATACCATACCATTGCCTTGTATGGTATGGTATGCCATTCGTGTTATGCATGGTATTGTATGCATTGCCTTGCCATTGTATGGTATGCATTGGAAATGGTATGGTATGTATTGATATGATATGGCATGGTATGCATTGGCAATGGTATGCAAAGGCAATGTAAATGGTATGCATTGGCAATGGTATTCGAAGGCAATGGAAATGGTATGCGTTGGATTGTATGGTATACCATTGCCTTGTATGGTATGGTATACCATTCGTGTTATGCATGGTATGATATGCATTGCCTTGCCATTGTATGGTATGCATTGGCAATGGTATGGTATGGATTTGTATGGTATGCATTGTATGGTATGGTATCATATGGTATACATTGGAAATGGTATGCAAATGCAATGGCAATGGTATGCATTGTCAACTTTATGCATTGGAAATGGTATGCAAAGGTAATGCCAATGGTATGCATTGGAAATTTATGCATTCACAATGGTATGCATTGGAAATTTATGCATTCACAATGGTATGCATTGTATGGTATGGTATGGTATGGTATACATTGGCAATGGTATGCAAAGGAAATTGCAAATTTATGCATTGGCAATGGTATGCATTGCCTTGCCATTGTATGGTATGCATTGGTATGCATTGGTATGGTATGGTATGGCATACCATACCATTTCCTTGTATTGTATGGTATACCATTCATGTTATGCATGGTATGATATGCATTGACTTGCCATTGTATGGTATGCATTGGAAATGGTATGATATGGTATGTAATGGTATGGCATGGTATGCATTATATGGTATGGTCTGCAATGGTATGGTATGGTTTGCATTGGAAACTTTATGCATTGGAAATGGTATGCATTGGTATGGTATGGTATGATATACATTGGCAATGGTATTCAAAGGAAATTGCAACTTTATGCATTGGAAATGGTATGCATAGCCTTGCTATTGTATGGTATGCTTTGGCATTGGTATCCATTGGCATACCATACCATTGCCTTGTATCATATGGTATACCATTCGTGTTATGCATGGTATGATATGCATTGCCTTTCCATTGTATGGTATGTATTGGAAATGGTATGGTATGGCGTGGTATACATTGTATGGTATGGTATGGTATGGTATGCAAAGGCAATGACAATGGTATGCATTGTGTGGTATGGTATGCATTGGTATGGTATGGTATGGTATAAATTGGCAATGGTATGAAAAGGCAATTTCAACTTTATGCATTGGCAATGGTATGCATTGCCTTGCCATTTTATGGTATGCATTGGTATGGTATACCATTTGTGTTATGCATGGTATGATATGCATTTCCTTGCCATTGTATGGTATGCATTGGCAATGGTATGGTATGGTATGGTATGCAATGGTATGGTATGCATTGGCAATGGTATGCAAAGGCAATGGCAATGTTATACATTGGAAACTTTATGGATTGGTAATGTCATGAATTGTATGGTATGGTATGGTATACATTGACAATGGTATGCAAAGGCAATTGCAACTTTATGCATTGGCAATGGTATGCATTGGTATGGTATGGCATGCATTAGTATGGTATGGTATGGTATGTTATGGTATACCATACCATTGCCTTGTATAATATTATATACCATTCGTTTTATGCATGGTATGATATGCATTTCCTTGCCATTGTATGGTTATATATCCTGCATTGGAAATGGTATGGTATGGTATGGTATGGCATGGCATGGTATGCATTGGCAACTTTATAAAATGGAAATGGTATGCATTGTATGGTATGGTATGGTATACATTGGCAATGGTTTGCAAAGGAAATTGCAACTTTATGCATTGGCAATGGTATACATTGCCTTTCCATTGTATGGTATGCATTGCATTGCCATTGCATGGTATGCATTGGTATGGTATGGTATGCATTGACATACCATACCATTGCCTTGTATCGTATGGTATACTATTCGTGTTATGCATGGTATGATGTGCATTTCCTTGCCATTGTATGGTATGCATTGGCAATGGTATGGCATGATATGCATTGTATGGTATGGTATGCAATAGTATGGTATGGCATGGTATGCATTGGCATTGGTATGGTATGGTATGCAATAGTATGGTATGGCATGGTATGCATTGGCATTGGTATGGTATGGTATGACATTCTTGTTATGCATGGTATGGTATGCATTGCCTTGCCATTGTATGATATGCATTGGAAATGGTATGGTATGGTTTGGTATGGTATGCATTGTCAATGGTACGCAAATGCAATGGAAATGGTATGCATTGGCTTGTATGGTATACCGTTTCCTTGTATGGTATGGTATACCATTTGTGTTATGCATGGTATGATATGCATTGCCTTGCCATTGTATGGTATGCATTGGCAATGGTATGGTATGATATGGTATGGTATGGTATGGTATGCATTGTATGGTATGGTATGCTATGATATGGTATACATTGGCAATGGTATGCAAAGGCAATGGAAATGGTATGCATATGCAACTTTATGCATTGGAAATGGCATGCATTTCCATGTCATTGTATGGTATGCATTGCCTTGCCATTGTATGGTATGTAATACCATACCATTTCCTTGTATTGCATGGTATACAATTCATGTTATGCATGGTGTTAGTCCCTAAAGTTGCATTTGACTGTTAAAGGGGAAGCTAGGGAATCATCAAGTTATTGCAATGGTTTTATGGATAAAGATTTGTATGGGTTTTGAAATTGGTTTGAATACTGGGTCAAATATAATATATCAATCTCAAACATGCAAGAATAGATTCATATCTCAATGGCTTGGTAAATGGCAGTCAATCAAATAAATTAGATGGAAAATGTAATACGAAAGATAAAGAAAATATGTAAGATTTCAATTTGTCCACTCACATATGAAACTCTTGATCCCAAATATCATTCAAGA
>SNQJ01S0135336.1:3146-18758 GCA_010110895.2 Picea sitchensis
AAAAATTAAAAATTTAAATTTATTTAAAAATAAGGGATAGAGCCATACTCAGCCCTGTCCATGTACAGGTACAGGCCCGAATTTGGGCCTATCACTGTACATGGACAGGGTCGAATAAGGACCTATCAAAAATCGAAAATTAACTTCTATATTTTTTTTTGTTTGTTAATTTGTGCGGGACCTGTTGGCTACGTGATTGACCTGTAGCTTGAGAAACCACGACTCAGGGGCATCTAAGCCGTCAAAATCACCCGGGGATCGCACCCGGCCTGAGCCACACCAACCCTTAACATGGTTGGATTTTTTGTCCCCGCAGGTCTCGAACTGGTGACTTTAACATCAAGGATTGGCTGAACAACACACTCCATCACCGACTGTCCTACACCTCGGGGACAAATTAACTTCTATATTATTTAAATAGAAATTTAAAAATTAATCCAGAAATAGAATTTTTTTTTTTAAATTTTAAATGCCAAAATAACTTTAACTTCTAAATTCTAAATTCTACAAGGATAGGTTGGTTTAGTTATATTTTTCAAATTATGCAATTTCTTCTTTGTTGTTTGCTTAACAATTATTTTATTTCATGTTATGTTTTGACAGCAGATCAAGGTTTTATTTGACGAGATTAAAATTTGTTTTGGCTTCTTTTTTCATAGTAAAAATTGGCCTGAGTACATGGACATAGGTACCTAAAGGACGTTTAAGGTATATTGTAAATTGGTAGGGCCATATTCATCCCTGTCCATGTACAGGTACAAACCCGAATTCGGGCCTATACCTGTACATGGATAGGGCCGAATATGGCCCTGTCAACAATCTAAAACAAAAATCTAAATCCTAACTAAAAATCTAAATTCTAATCAAATTTAAATTCTAATATATAATCTAATTTTAATATAAACATACCTGAATGTTGAATGTCACCCGCTTCTCCAACGTCCACAACATTGTCGTTTCTCTAACGTTCGCTGCTCGTCTGACTGCACCAAACGCCCCCAACCAACACCAACAACAACAACAACCTCTCTGCACAAATGGAAAACGGAAAATTCTCTTCACACAACCTCTCCAACAACAAGATATGAACTTGCAAAAACTATGACAGGTGCAATGTGCGGGTAATATATAAACATTTGTTCGGCCGAAAGATATTTCGACCGAAAAGACATTACCGAATAAAAATATCCGTCCGGATAAAATTGTACACGAAAATTGAGGGCATCGTCAGATTGTCGTTCGATTTGATGTTCAAATATTTAGTCGAAAGGTTTTTCAACCGAAAAATAATACTTTCAGTCGGAAAAAAAAATTAGTTCGGCCAAAAAAATGATTTTCGGGATTTTGGAGACCCGATTTTCACGAAAGTGTAACCCACCTTCATGATTCTACCCTTATATATATTCGTTGTCCCTTATATATATATTCAAAAAGACATAATCATTATATACTCGTTGTCCCTGCGTGAGAACTGTGGGTGCGTACTGCTAGGAATTCTCCACCAGAGTTCTCTGCTATCTCTGTGATCTATGGATATGTCAAAGGAGCTACCTACGTACCTACAAACATTTTCCCCACGTGTTTCTTGCCATTTTGGAGTAGATTTTAGGTTGTTTCGTTCTCCTCTGCATGAAGGTTGTTGCGTGCTAACCCTTCTCGTCGACTTCTTCTTATCACTGCAATTTTTTGTGCAAATTTAAATAGCATTGCCACCATAATTGGTGCATGTTAATTCTTTGTAGGCGCACTGTGAAACCGTGAATGCGCTGTAATTTTGTTTTTTGGGAATTATTTGTATTGTTGTTTGCACAACATTTGGTGTGAGGCAGATTGGGGTTTGAGTGACCATTGGTGCAACAGAGAAGGGAAACCTGTAACCAAGTGTAACATCCCGCTCTTGCGCACTGAGAAAAATTATTCTTTGAGGACACTTGCTAGCAAGTGATCTAGATTATTATACTATTAAACATTTGATTTTGATTATGAGGAGTTATGGTTTGATGACATGTTGTTTTACTGCATTGACATAGACAGGTGTTATTGAATCAACTTTACTGAGTGTGCCAGATTTTGGACCTCGAGGATGAAGAGGAATCGATGGAACCCCTTGGACTCCGGATCGAGTCAGGGAGTGAACCATTGGGGTTTGATTATTTTATATGTGATATTAGTGCATCTGATTAGATGATATGATTATGTATATATTACTAACATGATTTGTTGATGATGTAGGTGGATGATAGCTTGCCGACTAGACTCACATGTGGATTAGAGGGGTCACACACGACTACTAGAGATGTTGAGGGAGAGGTGTGGACAATAGCCCTGCCACAGCCTACTAGCACTCCCGTTGTGGCTCAAACTATAGGTTAACATTTACCTAGTTCGAGAGGAACCATGATGTCGTGAAGAAAGACTGTGATAGTCTCTCACAATGATTCTAAGGGGCATGCAAAAAGGTGGGGGCCTTATTACTTAGAGGCCCTTAGTCTCCCACAATATCACCTGGGAGAGTATTGACTCTAGGGGTTTTTGATGTCTACCAAGTTAGTCAAGAGGCGAGTTTCACCCTTGGAGAACATGGTGCGTCTTGAAGGGAATGTTGCACAAGAAAAATGGAAAGAGGTGAGTGGCACCCTTGGAGCACGCAGTGTGTCCTAAAGGGCACGTCACGTAAGGGAAATAGATGAGGCAAGTGGCACCCTTGGAGCACCTAGTGCGTATTGAAGGGAACATCACATTGTTAATGATAAATTAATGAACCTAGATGGCCTTAGGATGAATAACATGATAAGAAATTTTTAAAACAATTTCCCTAATAAAATGTTACCCAACACGAAAATTAAAATTCTAGGTCTAAATTATACTAGTGGCATAATTTTTCTATCCATTTAATATATATATATATATATAAAGAAAAATAAAATAAATAATAATGATAATATTCATTAATCTTGTAACAAGAAGGGCGTAAGTAGTTTAATTGATTCATAAAAATCTGTTGGGATAAAATTTAAAAAAGGGAAATAATTGTTTTATTATATTATGATAATTTAAAATTTATTATTTAAAAAGGGAAAAGGGAAAAAGTTAATTTCTACACCTGCCAAATTGAGTTCTAAATGAAAAGGGGAAAGAGGGAAATCTAAAATAATTAGGAAACTAGGAAAAAAGGGAAACATAAAAAGAAAAGAGAAACACAAGGGAAAAAGCAGAAATTCAAACTTAGTAAGGTATCTAGCATTTAAGAACTTTCTAAATTAAATCAACTAGTAAATTGGTAATGGGGAAAGTCATTAAAATTTGTAAGGGAATTTGGGGACACCTAGGAGCGATTCTAGGAGTGACACTAGGTCGGTGAGGGAAATAAGGGTAATTAATTAATTAATGAAATTAGTTTTCGGAGGAATGAAGGGGATGGGTCACACATGTACGGGGAGGATTTTTATGAATTGATAAATTAAACTTTAAATAAAATGGGATTTTGGGAAAGTAAGGGACTTCAAAACTCTATATAATGGAGGGAGGATAAGGATCATGGAGGCCTTCTATTTTTCATAACATTATGCTACATAAATCTATACTTGACTGACTAAGCTTGTGGGAGTTGGGATACCCATCTCGGTGAGGAGTGGTAGATCGACCTTGCGAGGAGAGCTAGGAGATAGATGATTCTATGGTTAGTGTGCATGGCCCCTTTATGGCTCGGGGGGATAAGGGAGAGGAAGAGTACCCTTAGCATTGGCTAGGAGGTATCGGTGAAGTCTCGTTGGTTGGCAAGCGAGAGTTTCATGGAGCGCGTGAGACATCAACTCAGAGAGGGCGATCAAGAAATGATACACTTTCTTTATTTTTGCATGGTAGATTGTAGTGTGATTTATGCTTTGGATTTGCATGTTTAATTGGGTAAGTAATTTGATTGTATTAGTGTTCTAGTTGATTACTGAATTTTTCCATAGCCTATAGCTCGATGATTGATTGACTCCCATGGCCTTTGATTCCTTGCCTGTCTTGGCTACCCTTTGGTGTATTGATTTGTGAAGATTGTGGTTGTTTTTTCCTTTTGTCCCTAGCTCATCAGTCCTCATCTGAGTAGTCGTCTAGGAGTCTGATTTGCGGTTGTCGCTTCGGTGTTAATAGACCTATGGATCTCAACACCCTACTTTTCTATGCGTGGATGATGAGAGAAGGACAATCGTGTCAGCCGTCTACCTCCATTGTTGTCCTTGGATGATTGTTTTGACTTGCACCATCTAGTAAAGACCTCTGCATATGGATTATCTTGTGTCCTTGTTGGTTTTTCTCTGCGCCTTGACTGATAGAGTCCCTACGATCATTTCAATGGCTTTCCCAATGGATCTTTGTGTTTCTTTTTCTTGTCTGCATTTTTCCCCTTGGTCACTATAGCGATTTGCTTATTTATCAATGACAGTAGTTCCTTTCTAGTGTGGTTGTATAGCGATTTTCTTATTTATCCATGACATAATTTATGTAGTTCCTTTTTGGTGTGGTTGTATAGCGATTTTCTTATTTATTAATGAAATAATCTATGTAGTTCCTTTCTGTTATGGTTGTGTAGTGATTTTATTATTTATCAATGACATAAATTATGTAGAGTCCATTCTGGTGTGTCTTGCCCAACGTTTTTCCTTTTAATTGATGACGACGATGAAGTTTCCATATGGTGCATTTTGGGAAGAACAATTTGCATATTTAAATATGGATAGAAATGAATGTCCCTCTGGTGTGTCCCTATACACTTTTTGTCGTCTAAAAATGTGACTAAGTGGCTGATTTATGCCCATGATTTTTCCATCTAAAATATGACTGAGTTGTTGTTGAATGCCCATGATGTTTCCATCTAAAATATGACTGAGTTGTTGTTGAATGCCCATGATTTTTCCATCTAAAATATGATTGAGTTGTTGTTGAATTCCCATGATTTTTACATCTAAAATATGATTGAGTTGTTGTTGAATGCCCACGATTTTGCCATCTAAAATATGACTGAGTTGTTGTTGAATGCCCATGATTTTTCCATCTAAAATATGACTGAGTTGTTGTTGAATGCCCACGATTTTACCATCTAAAAATGTGACTGAGTTGTTGTTGAACTCCCACAATTTGACTGTTACACAGATTTGATTATTTACTGATACCACGATTTTTACTTTCACGGATCGTATCTCCCTACTGTTACCATGATTTTGATACCACGACTTTATTCTGGCAATGAAATTTTAATTATGGACATATACGAATTATATTGATGGAAATTAATTCATTAATGTACATCGACTTGCATAATGGAAACGCGATTGTATTTCTAGCAAATGCAATCTTATTTACTGAAAAATACGAATTAATTTGATGGTAATTATTTCTTTAATGAACAGTGACTTGTTTAATGGAAACGTGAATCTATTCTTGGCAAATGCAATTGTAATTAATGGCATTACGAATTATATTGATGGCATTGCAATTACATATATTCCTTTTTGTTGTGTGTGTTGTACAACGAGTCACCATTGTCAGTCCTGTGAGTTTGTTTCTTACCCGACGACACTGCCTTCTCTAGGAATGTGTTGCATTTAATTTTTCCCTGAGACTTCTAAAGTCGTTTTCATTGCCTAATCTCTTACTAAACTGTTTAGTCATTGGTGCGTATCCCTTGCAGATTACTTCTCTGCGTTTTAGTTTGAATGCATTTTATTTATTATTATAATTCATTTATAGTTTAATCTTGTATTCCTGCGTTGAATTCCTGGTAATTATCATTGCAAATTTTTATCATTTTAGTCATGTATTCCGGCCTTGAATGAGTTGAATCTATGTATTCCTAAGGGTTAAGTAGATTGCAAATTATATATCTATTCATGTGTAAATGCCTTGTTTTTATTTTTTAAATTATTTGTTATTCAAAATCATGTATTGTTGCATTGAATGCATAGTATTTATGTATTCCTTAAGGCTATTTATGAGTCGAATCTATGTATTCCTAAGGGTTAAGTAGATTGCAAATTATATATCTATTCATGTGTAAATGCCTTGTTTTTATTTTTGCAAATTATTTGTTATTCAAATCATGTATTGTTGCATTGAATGCATAGTATTTATGTATTCCTTAAGGCTATTTGTGTTTGAGATTTTTACTTAGGGTTACTTAGATTCGCAAGGTTACTGACTAGTAGTCATTTAGGATTGCTAAATTAGATATGTAATAAAAGTTAAATTGACATGTATTTATTGTCTAACTTGGTAAATTGGACTCGTTAAATTAGATTGGTGTGTATGGACTTACTTTCAATTTAGACTTGTTGAATTTAATGTTAGTATAGAATTGTAATGGGTGGACTAATTGGATTTTGATTTACTTTTAGATTAGTAATCGATGTTAATTTAGACGTTCAGTATTGACTAGTTTAAACTGGGTGATTGGTTGGGTCATGAACAACATCATGTATTGTCTTGTGTCATCCCTTGTCTTCGTCCTCTAGAATTTCGTTGACTTGTTGTTGGGGTATGGGTGTGGTTTTCCCTTCTGTATTTAGTTCTAGCACGTCAGATTTATCTAGAGTCCTCGGTCCTGATAGGATGTGTGGTACGAAGGTTGTTGATGCATCTATCACCTGGGGACGACATTATTCCTGATGAGGGGATCATGGCATGCCCTATGGGATGGTGGCAAACGAAAACCTGGACGGACTCAGTGTGTGTTACGAAGTGTTGTCGAGCATGGTAAGTCCCTTGGGCACATGGGTGGAATGCCTTCATGCGTTTGGTTCACGTTCCTTGAGGTTCTAGTCTTGTTCGTCAACCTCGTTGTGTCGAAAACGGGAAGTTGTCCTTTAGCGTGTAGGAGTGTCTTGTTGCTTCAGATGGGTAGTCGTTCCTCCTTGTTGCTTCAAGCGGGTAATCATTCCTCCTAGTTTCCCTTGTCCCAGTGAGTGGAGTTGTAGTTTCCTATTTCTTGGGTTGCGTGCTTCTGTTTGTCATTTGTGGTGTGGTTAAACCATTGTCTTTGTTTCCTTCTTGCCTCTTAACTATTCAAAAACAAAAAAAAATAATTGATTTTCTCATGGTCATAACGAAGGGGTCATTACACTAAGTTGGACCCCGTGTGGGAGGTAAAATACAACAAAACAATTTTTATTAATTAATCATTGAATTATTTGTTATAGAAGATGGAAAACCCTCTTGTTGATTCATATTTAAATGAGTCCACCAAACTTGATGGCAAGAATTATGTAAACTGGAATTTTAAGTTGACCACCATTCTAGAGGCATATAGCCTATGGATGATTGTTAAAGGTGATGAGCCCAAACCCACTACTGCTTCCTTCATTCCAGATTGGGATAGGCGAGAGATGAAGGTGAAAGTGTTGTTGCATATATCCTTAAAGGATAACATCATTCCTCATCTAAGAGACTGTAAAACTTCCAATGAGATGTGGGACGTTCTCAAATGTTTGTACGAAACCTCTATTGCAAACCAGATCTTATTTTTAAAAACTAATCTATTATCTATCAAAATGGAAGCCAATGAAAGCATAAGTAATTTTGTATCCAAAATAAAATATTTAAGTAATAAGTTGGGTGACATTGGTGAACAAGTTTCCAGTAATGATTTAGTAATGATTTCTTTGAAGGGTTTAATGCAATATTATAAAGTATTCATTTCATCTCTCTCAGCTAGACCAACGCCGCCTACTTTTGATGAATTGGCTACTATTCTTCTTCAAGAGGAAGAAATAATGAAGAACTATGATCAAGACTAAAGTGGCTCATATTTGGCTTTGATTGAAAAAGGTAAAAGGTCATATCGAGGTAAACCGTGGGACAAGAACAAAGGTCGGTTTCAAGAAAAGTAGAAAGGTATGACACATCCTGATTCTTATGTTAATAGAAATGTTGAATGTGAATATTGTGGAAAACCTAGACATCTTGCTAAATATTGTTATAGAAGAAGGAATCATGGATCAAATCAGATATATAAAGGGAATAATGGAAATTATGTGCATAAAGACACTTCAGTCAATGATTTTTTTTAAAAATCTTAAGTTGTTTATTTCTGAAGTTGTGTTGTCTGCTAAAACTGATGATGAAAATGCACGTTCATAGATTCTAGTGCATCAACTCATATGACCTGTAATAAATAATGGTATGATGAATATTATTAGAGAATTGATGGCACACACATTTACATAAGAGATAATAGATCACATAAAGTTCAAGTCTATGGAGTAATAAGTGTGAACTTACATAGTGGACAATTCAGATAGATTCATAATGTGATGTATGTCCCTGGTATTAAAAAGAATTTGATATCTGTTTCAACTATCACTAATAATAATCTAATAGTGGAATTTGGTAAGTTGAGGTGTGTTTTGAAAGATATCAAGAATCACTACAGGTTTGTTTCCACAGGTACCAGGGTTGGTGGATTTTATAAGTTGGATGTGACAATGAACCATCGTGTTGCATTGATATCCAAAACAATGTCAACAAAAGAGTTATGGCACCACATGTATGGGCACCTAAATTACAATGATTTGATGTTGTTGCAAAGAAAAACTATAGTATAAGGTCTTCTTGTTATGAAGAATGATCATTTTCCATGTGAAGCATGTGCACCTGGTAAGCAACATAGAGAGAAGTTTCCCATTCATACAGAGAAAATACAATCAAATATTCTTGAATTAATTCATATTCATATATGCGGACCTATGCAAACTAGGTCACTTGGCGGTGCTTCCTACTTTCTTATTTTTGTTGATGATAGATCTAGATATACATGGGTCTATTTCATAAGGAGAAAAAATGATGTATTTGAGTACTTTAAAGAATTTAGAACTATGACTGGAAAAAAAGATAAGAAGATGTATTAAAGTTCTCAGATATGATCAGGGTGATAAATATACATCAGGTTCATTTAAAATTTATTGTAAATTTCATGGGATCCAACAACAATTTACAGTACCTCATACACCTCAGCAAAATGGTGTTGCTGAGAGAATGAACATAACATTGGTGGAGTGTGATCATAGTATGCTTCAAGGTAAAAAAAAATCTAACTGTTTTTGGGCTCGTTAATATTGCAGTGTATTTAAAGAATCAAAGTCCAACTAAGAAATTAGATTTCCAAACTCCTTTTGAGATTATTTATGGTTATAAACCTGATGTAATTCATTTAAGAGTATTTGGATCCATTGCATTTGCACATATTCCAAAGTATGAGAGAAGAAAACTTGATGCAAATTCAATCAAGTGTGTTTTTATTGGGTATTGTACTAATAAAAAAGCATACAAATTGTTTGATACCAGTTCACATAAATTGTTTGCAAGTAAAGATGTAATGTTTCATGAGAATGTAGATAGAGTTGATACAATCAATGATGCAAATGCTTGGCATAATGATAGTGATGAACATGTCAAAATAGATGCAATGTTTAAACATGAATATGAACAGGTATAGGTTCGAGAATGGAATGAAAGAAATATGGACACTTCAAGCAGTCAGGATACATCAAGTGGAGAAGAGTCTCCATAGAGTAGGAGATGAGATGAAAGTAGTGAAGGACCAAGGAAGTCATCACGACAAACTCATCCACCTATAAGGTATAAATACTATGCATTGATGTCTCATGTAATGAATGTTGTAGAACACGTAAACTATGATCGAGCTAAAGAACATGAATAGTGGATAAATGCTATGAATGATGAGTATGACTCCCTTATGAAAAATAAAACTTGGGAATTAGTTGAACTTCCTGAAAACAAAGTCCCTATTGGAAGGAAATGGTTGTATAAATATAAATTTAAAGCAGATGGTAGCATTGATAAATATAAGGCAAGATTAGTTGCAAAAGGATATTCACAAAAGGAGGGAATTGATTACAAAGATACTTTTGCACCAGTAGATAAACTGAATACAATTAGAGTATTGATTACCTTAGCTACTAAACATAATTGGAAAATACATTAGCTAGATTTCAAATATGATTTTCTGAATGTTGATTTAAAAGAAGAGGTTTATTTGTTTCAACCTGAAGGTTTTTTCAAGCAGGGACATGATCGTCTAGTATGCAGGTTAAGGAAATCATTATATGGTTTGAAGCAAGCATCGATATCTTGGTATGTAAATATATACACCTTTTATTAGAATCGGTCTGTGAAAATAAAAAATGATTCTAACCTGTATGTTAAGAAAGATGAAGAAGGAAATGTTGCTTTAATATCTTTATATGTGGATGATATAATTATTAAAGGAAGTGCATGCAAGTTATTTGAAGAGATTAAAATTCATTGGTCTCAAGAATTTGAAATGAAAGATCTTGGCGAATTGCATTATTGTTTAGGAATTGAGGTTTGGAGAGATACTGGTAAAACATCGATCAATCAAAGTAAATACAAAAAATAAATTTAGAAAGTTCAACATGAGTGACTGTAAAGCTATGTCAACTCCCTTAGAACATAATTCAAAGTTATACAGTGAATATGGAACTAAAGAGGTAGATAGTACTTTATATTGTCAGTTGGTGGGAAGTATGAACTATCTCACCTCTATGAGACCAGACATTGCATACTTAGTTAGAATCCTTAGTCAGTTCATGGCTAAGCCTTTAGAGAGTCATTGGAAAGCTGCAAAGAAAGTACTATGTTACTTGAAAGGAGAAATAACTTTTGGTATTATGTATACTGATGAATTTGATGTTGATCTAACAGGATTTTTTTATTCAGATTGGGCAAGAAATCCTCATGATAGAAGATCTACCTCAGCATATGTTTTTCATATAGGATTAGGGGTTGTATGGTGGATTAGAAAGAAGAATCTTACTTTTTCTTTGTCGTCAATAGAATATGAGTATAAATCCTTGACCAGTGCCACCTGTGAAGTTGTTTGGTTTCGGAGAATTCTTGTAGATGTCGAAGAGGAGAAAAATGGTCCAACATGCATCAACTGTGACAATCAAAGTGATATCAAATTGTGACACAATCTATTATATCATGCAATATAAAAACATATCGAGCTACAACATCACTTTGTGAGAGAGAATATTGAATCAAACAAAATTGGTCTGATATTTTGTAATACCAATGATAATGTGGTTGATATATTTACCAAACCTCTTGGTAAACTCAATTTTGAAATATTCAGAAGAAAGTTAGGTGTCGTATATTATCTATTTCTCCATTAAAGGGGGATGTTAGAATAATCTCGAAACTTATATGTTTTTAGAACAATGTTCGAGTGTTTGTTTTATTAGATTTTTATTTTTATATCATAAGTGATTCTAGATACGCACTAGTGGGATCATGTTCCTGCTTTACTGGTGAGCTCTACAAGTATAAATGTAACAGTGTTTCTCTTCAATAATATGTGGTGATAAACATATTTTATCACGTTTTCCTCAGGATAGATATCCCACTTTGTAAATTTTAATCCTCTATTGAAATACAGGAAATCCACCACCTATGTGTCCTTTATTTTCTGAAGGAATTGCAGCGAATATGATAGATTTAAGTTTCAGTTTAGGGGATATTTTTTTTGCATTAGTATCTCCTCCAAGGGGACCTATTCTATATCTATATGAATTCTATTTACCTTCACTACAACCCATTATTTTGGGTTTGTTCTCTTGTGTTTGTTTTTCAATTTTGACTCCTATCAATATCGATTAGGGGTCCTCTAGGGATTTATTCATTTTCATCTGTATGAGGTTTGATTTCACTTGGTTTAGCTTGTATTTAGGCTCATGAAGTTTGCAGTTGGAATTTGTGTCTTCATCATCAATCCTTCTATCTATTTTGAATAGAGATACTTTTCTTAATGTTTTCTTGGACTCCCTTGATTCAAACCAAAATATATTTTGGCCATTGAAGGACATGAAGGGGGAAGTAAAGCAAGGAACTGTAGGTGTCTTTGAGATTTCCCAATTAAATTGGGTTTTGGAATTTTATAGTTCTTGTATGGATTATAAGGAGTTTAAGAGGATTCTACATGATTTGTTAAGCCATGAGGAAGTTATTCATGAATTTTTTTTTTTTAGCGAAATTTTACCAATTTAGCAAAATTTTATTTGTTTGGAAGAAAAAGTATGCTATTTTTCTATATTTCCATTAAAAATGAAAAACTTGTAGCCTAATTTATGATTATAGTTATGCATAGAGTTATATTTTTTTCCTTAATATAAACATTTCAATGATTATGCATCCCAATTTTTTGGGTATATTCTCTACATATGGATGATTAGTTAGTAGCAACTACTCAAATTTACATAGGGAAAGAAAACGTTTGAATACTTTACATCTATTTTTTTTTTCATTTCTTTCAACATGGAGGTGGCATATTATGTTGTATATTAGTGTGTGAATTTTTTTCCATGTATTTTTAAAGACATTTTCCATTTACATCATTTTTTTGTTTTAATTTCCCTCTAATTGATATGAAAGTTTGTTTTTTTCTCTAAATATTCCTTCATAACATTTTTTTTAATTAGTGTCAATGATACACATGTGACACTAATATAATGGTGTTGTTTCCAAATTTTAAAGGTAGTAACAAGAATTACAATTATTGTTTGACTACCAAATAGTTTGATAAGATATGATTTATGTGGTTTTAAAAAAAAACATTATATTGAGGGAAACAAATACTTAATTTTCACTACAATAGAAAAATTCATAAGTAAGAACATAAGTTCATTATCAAAATTACAAATATTATGGGAACTTTGGTACAATAGAAGCATTGGATTTTTATTTAGGAGGTTTAATGCAACATGCTTAGGACCATTATCTTAAATCTAAGCAAGGACGATAAGTTTGTAGTCAATCAATTCAAATTTTAGGGGACCCAAGAAGAAACAATGCACCAACTTCCCATGCAACTTACAGGATATGGAAATTTCCAAGCAAGATTATCTAGTTAAAGAATCCCTCAAAAGAGTAGCTAGTAGTCAAGTCTTTCTTAGTGTAAATGTTTTACAAAATAGTTATGATCTTAGGTTTATATTGTAGAATCTACACCACTAAGATCTTCTAGGATGTTTTGTTTATTGAAATATATGTTGAAAGATAAGTCTCTTCTTTACTTTTGACCAAAATGTTTTGTATCATATTTTTGATGTAATCTTCTTGAAGTTTTCAATTTTTATTTACAAAATAGTTATGATCTTAGGTTTATTTTGTAGAATCTACACCACTAAGATGTGATAGGATGTTTTCTTTATTGAAATATATGTTGAAAGACAAATTTCTTCTTTACTTTTGACTAAAATGTTTTGTATCATATTTTTGATGTAATCATCTTGAAGTTTTCAATTTTTATTTAATATAAAATCTCCAAGTTTTTGTTTTAAAAGAAAAAACATTTTTTAACTTCACAATTGGTTCATATATTTTTCCATCTATATATGCACTCTCCAAATTCTACCCTATACTTTCTAAGTATAATTCAATTATATATTTAAATATAATATCTATAATGACATCGACCTCCCTATTTGTAATTAATTTTTATTCCGTAATTTTATTTTTTATGTTTGAAACATATATATGAATTTTATATGGTGGCACAACTATTTAACCAGTGTATCTATATCAATATGTATCTCATAGCCTACCATAGAAAATATGTGCAGAAGGGGCATCCAAGGGCCTTCAAGGTGTGCTCTTTGTTGCTCCCCTTCTGAATCTTCCTGTCACCTTTTCTTGGAAAATTTGGTTGGCCCAAAATCATGCCCTTTTCATGGAATTTAAATCTCTTCCTCGAAGAGTTGCCACAAAAGTGGTAGCACTTGTTTTTGAACATATTAACATCATAAGTGTCATCTCTCCCTCCTTTCAGGATATATGTTGTTGGGAGTCTATCTAGTTCCATGAATTTCCTTCCCAGGTTTCTGTCTCTGCTCAAACCCACTCTAGAGCATTCTGGCAGCGTGAGCTCTCACCTTCAAAATTCACCCAGTGGAAACAATATAAATCTTATCAAATTCTCTCATTCGATAATGATTCAAAGTGCAATTTTGTGGTAGTAGGAGTTGTTAAATATGTCAAAAAAATTTCCCATATTTAGTAGATATGAGCAGATTTAGTGGAGCTTTTTTTGTGGTAGTTTCTTCAACCAAATCTGTCAATTTGGTATGAACGCACAAGTTTAGAATTAGTTGTGTAACTAATTTAATTATGGTCATTATTGATGTGATCATGTAGAGGCATAAAGAAGAATTGAGTGAAATGGTGTAATGAGGTGTGTGAGATGAGTGTGAGCCTGATGTAATCTCCTTGATCTGAATAATAAGACAATCGATAACTATGTTTGGTGGACGTAGCCCAACGTTTGGGTGAACCACGTAAATTGATGTGTTTCTTTTCTGCATTATTATTTATTGTCTTATGTGATATTTCTGTTTCCGCATTTTCAAATATAACAAGTGGTATCAGAGTTGGTTTGAGGAGAAGGCAGTGAGTTGGTCGGAGGTGTGTAGATCTCCAAATTTCTACAGGTATCTTGTCTCGAAGGTTGCGTTGTCCACTACGGTACACTTCACGCACACATAATCTTTCCAAATTTCAGTAGCCTCGATGCGTCGGGAGCTGCGGCGACTCGAATAATATTTCTTTGCGATTTACGCAGGCCAGCCATACGGGAGGTGCGGAATTTCCACAGGCCAGCCATACGTGAGGTGCGATGGCCCTTTTACATTTTTATGAGGGTATGTATTCGATATGGTTTTTTGAATGGAGTAAAAAGTATTTATGATAAGGTTATGAAGAACTAAATTTCTTTATTAAAATCGCAAGATTAAAGGGTGAATTTATTTTAATAAAAGGTGAGGTTAAAAAGGTTTTGTATTAAATATTTTATAAAACCTTGTTAATATTAAACCATTATTCCTCCACATATTTTTTGAAAGTCCCTTTGTTATTACAAGCAACGATGTTTGATTTTATGTTTCCTTTAATGAGAAAGAAGCAGAGTGCTAAATTCGAAATTGAGAAGTTTAATGGAAAGAACAATTTCGAGATCTGGAAAGTTAAGATGCATGATCTGCTCGTGAAACAAGGCATGGTGAAGGTGATTTTTGGAAAAGAAAAGCATCCTGTGTCCATAACAGACAAAGACTGAGATGAGATGGATGTGAGAGCATTGAGTGCCATACACCTATGTTTGGCTGACGACATTTTGTTTAATATTGTCTCGAAGAAGACAACAACTGGTTTATGGATGAAGATGGAAAGCCTATACATGATGAAATCCTTGACAAATAGGATCTTCCTGAAAAGACAATTTTATAGCTTGTGCATGAAGGAAGGTACGAAAATTGTTGATCATTTAAATACTTTCAATACTCTTTTAGTCTATCTAGATAGCATGGGAGTGAAATTCGAATCTAAAGATAAGGCGATTACAATGTTGTGTTCTTTTCCCAATTCATGGGATCATTTTTCTACCTCTATTATTTTCAGTTCAACATAAAGTATTGAGTTTGATATTATTGTTGGAGTTTTACTGTCTGAGGAAACAAGGAAGAAATCCAATTTAGGAGCCTCTACATCTGAGGCATTGGTGCTTAGAGATAGACCAAAAGAAAGAGGACAGGGTCAAAG
>SNQJ01S0135336.1:18768-32418 GCA_010110895.2 Picea sitchensis
ACATTCAAAATGAATCACCAATGATTCAAATGAGTTTATCATTTAAATTAAACAAAATCAACAGTGATTCAATCGTAAACAGAGGTAGGATACTCTGTTTTTCTTTTGCCATAAAATCGGGTCAAAATAATAACAAGACTGTTTCAATTCAAATGGAAACATAGTGAGTCATATCGTATGAGATGGGATCCAATCCAACACAATCATNTGCAATTTCGAATTCATCTGCAATAGACCAAGAATATCAAGTTAGAAAGATATTTCAGTAACAATACAATAAAAATCCAATCTAACAGACTTAGCTACAGAATCATCTGATTCTGTAGCTAGTCTAAATTAGCATACAGGATCAGAATATAAATCAAATCAAATCTTTTTTAAAATAATCCAATCAAATTTTCTTTTAATAAACATTCAAAATGAATCACCAATGATTCAAATGAGTTTATCATTTAAATTAAACAAAATCAACAATGATTCAATCGTAAACAGAGGTAGGATACTCTGTTTTTCTTTTGCCATAAAATCGGGTCAAAATAATAACAAGACTGTTTCAATTCAAATGGAAACATAGTGAGTCATATCGTATGAGATGGGATCCAATCCAACACAATCATTAACCATTCGTTATGGCTATAATGACGGATCCATATCGTTCAATCAAATGTAAAGATAGGCAGACTGTAACGATTATGTTCAAATGAAATCATGCTCAACAATATCGACCCAAAATTCGCCATAGATTTCGATCGTTGAGTGCCACATAGTCAACAGATAGGATCAATGAATAGTAATCACAACCATCAACAGATCGACAAAGGTGATAATCGTAAACTGGGCAACAATCGAAACAAATCGTGACTGAGTTAAATATAGAAACAAATCGTGATCTTGGATATAATCACTTTCGCTCCTCAAATCAAATTTAAACATTATATTCATTACAATATGAACTGGACTGATCATATGGTGGAATAACCCAATACGAATTAGCCGACTAGTTATTACTGTTATGATTCGTATCTATTCACGATTTGGGTGCATATAAAACAGAATCATATTAAACATAATCCAGACTGTATTCAAGATTGGTCGAAAATCATATGTACACAAAACCGTAACAGTTAACCATTTTTGTCAACCATATCATATACAATATAACCAATTCGGATTGAAACATTGATTGTGTTCAAAATTGAAATACGAAACTATTTGTGTCTATAATAGATACAACGACTTTGATTAGCAACAGAACATCGAAATTAAGCTAAATGAAATCAATCAAATCCATACTAAAATCAAATCAAATCGAAGGAGATCTAATCAAAGCTAAACTGGGAAAACGAATTTAATTAATCAAAACATAACTAGGTACACGATGCATATAGTATGACAAAGCAAATCTGAACTGTAAACAGAGCTATGAGTTTGGTATATAAACATGTGATAGACATACCAGTGAGGCTGCTCAAATTATGCCAATTTTTAATTCACGACCGCTATAGCAGACTCCACATTCTTAAACTAAATAGAACTTGTTGTCCTCTGTTTCTTATCAGTGGATTGCAATTCAACCTTTTGACTGGTAAGTCGTGCAACTTTATCCTCCAAATAGTGAATTCTGGACTGTAGCATAGGTACATCAAGATAGTATCTTTCCAACCATGAGCTGCATTGATCACAGGGTGGCATTGTGGGTTGAGGTAGAGCAGGAGAGGGTTTTGACGAATCACCGGGGGCTTTACATGACAGCTTAATGCCAGGGTAATCAGGGTCGTTTTGTAAGCAAGGTGGTAGGTTCGACTTGAAGTCGTATGAGGGTTTGGTGCACAGACCTTCGGAATAGGGATACTCACTTGCCAAAAAATGTTCAACCTCTGAATCAGAGTCCTCGCTTAATACGATAGGGTCAGGATTGACAGGGGGCTTTAGCTTGTTCCTTGCCATACGAGAGATTAAACGGGCATTCTTTTTGCCTTTGGAATTCGCAGCAGGTTTGGATTTATGGTTCTTTCCCATAGGCTTAACAGTCTCTACATCCTTAGTCACAGAGTGGGGTGGGTCAATAGATGAGTCGGGTAAGGGTTTAGGTAACAGGACACTGTAGGGTACCGGGGGTATAGCTTTGGCTTCGGTCACCACAGGTTTGTCAACCTGTGGAGGATTCAAATCCACAAAATTATTGCAAGCGAGGAAATCGTTCCAACAGTCTCGGCACAAACCTAAATGATAAACAACAAACATTTTGATCAACCCATAGTGAAAGAGGCTGCTATCATCCTGGTTCCTTTTGTATCTCTTAGACATTTTAAACAGGCTTCTATGCAGACAGTAAGGCATATTAAGCTCATAGCCCATGAAAACCATAAGTAAACGAAGGTGATGTAAGAAAACAAACCCATATCGACCCTCGCAAGTGATAAACTATTTGATAACCATCAACAAATCATGCCAACGTTGCTTGAGCATATTCGCGGGTAGACCTTTGTCACAGGAGCTAACCTTACACGAGTGGAAGAGCAGTGTCCACGGGACCTCTTCCACTTTTCAATTCTTGGACCATCGTTGTCCAGTGACAGGCAGACCCATAGATAAACTGAGAAATTGCTCGTTAATTTCCAATTGAACATCCCTGACCTTGGCTCGACAACCATCAAAGGTTAATGCGAATTGTTGAGCAACGCAGGGGTTAAAACCATCAAACTTTTGTATGAACGGGAGCCATCCAAATTCCTGAAGGTCACTGTGGGCACTGTTGAACATCAACAGAGCCTGGCTAACATTTGGTTCAGCTCGGACAACAGGAGCCATAGCGTGAGCAGATGGTAAGGGTTTGGGTCGAAAACAACAACACACAGGAGCAAATTCATTTGGTCTGACAGCTACGAATGATCAAAGGGGAAGCATTAATGTGCACATGCGAGGGTGGTGGGATTTTTCACCGCCATGCAAAGCAGTAATGACAAAGTACAACCTCTGTTCAATCAATCATAATACAGTTCAAACCATATTATTCGGCCAACCCAAAACTCAAATGGTGGATAACATACCAATGCGCCATTGTATTATTTCAAACCATGAATGTTCAATATGAAATCAAACCCAAAGGTTAAATATGTGCCATCATATAAGTGTGCAATCAAATGTTCATAAAACATTATGACAATCGATAATTATAGAATTAACAAGCCAAGAGCCATAATAAGGATCACATCATATACATTAAAAAAAAAAAAACCATGACCCCTATGTAATTCAACGACAAGGCAAGTCTCAAAAACATAAGTTTTCATGCTCAATGCCTTACCAGTTTAATCAACTTAAATTGCGCAATCAAAATAAAAATAGGCAAATAGGCATAGTTCGAAAATCCTTACAGCCACTTAATGATAAACCAAAGGTAAGTGCCACTCAAAATATCAATAAAAGATCATGACAGTTCAAAGAACGATGGAGGAGTTTTCACGCTTGCAGTCGTGAAAACTAAATGAAGATCAATTTGCAAGTGTCGCAAGAAATGAAAATATCGTTTATTTGCAAAATGCGATGACAATTTGAAGTTCAGAAGACATAGGTGTAGGCAGCTTATAGGGAAGTAGAAAAAATTGTATTGGCTGCCAACAGAACTGTGGCCAGAATTTGTATCTACAGCTTATTATTTGTTGATTCGATCACCATCAACAACAATAGAATGCAAAATTCCCGAGGAGGTATGGACAAGTCACCCTTGTAATTATTCTGATCTTAAAGTTTTTGGTTGTGATGCCTATGCTCTAATTCTGAAACATCAACATTATAAATTAGATACAAAATAAAAAAGTCTTATCTTTGTTGGATATGGTAATGTTATAAAGGGGTACATGTTGTGCAATCCTACTTCCCACAAGATCACCATTAACAAAGATGTAATATTTGATGAATCATCTCTCATCAAATCAGATGTAGATATTCAAATGAAACGGGAAGAGACACCAAAGTATCAACAAATTTAGTTTGAAACCAATGAAGGTGAACATGAACAAGTTTAAGAAGATGTTCATGAAGAGCCTCCTGTGGCAGAGGAATACATGGTTGATGATGATAGTCAACAGATTTTGGATGAGCTACAAACTTCCCTAAGGAGATCCACATGGGTCAGAGTTCCTCTAAGAAGGTATGATGATTTTGTTTCATAAGTTTATTTAAGTACTGATGATGATGAACCTTCATGCTATCAGGAAGACGTGAAGGGTTCGAACAGTGATAAATGGAAAGAAGCGATGAACGATGAAATCAAGGCATTAGAAAGGAATGCTACATGGGACCTGGTAGAACTTCCAAAAGACAGAAAAATTATAGGTTGCAAGTGGGTCTACAAGCTGAAGAAGGGTGTTGATGATAAGGTGGAAAGGTACAAGGCAAAGTTGGTTGCGAAAGGGTATTCTCAGAAAGAAGGTATTGACTTTCATGAGATTTTTTCACCAATTGTAAAGACTATTTCAATTCGAATTGTGTTAGCATTAGTTGCATTGCTTGATTTGGAGTTGGAGCAACTAGATGTTAAAACTACTTTCTTACATGGAGATTTGGATGAGGAAATTTACATGGAACAACCAAAAGGGTTCGTTCAGAATCGCAGCAAGAAATTTGTTTGCAGGCTCAAGAAATCATTGTATGGTCTGAGGTAGTCGCCTAGACAATGGTACAAGAAATTTGACTCTTTCATGGTGAGTCAGAATTATACAAGGAGTGAGTATGATCATTGTGTCTACTTTAAGAAATTGAATAATGGCATATTCATTATCTTAGTATTGTATGTTAATGATATGCTTTTAGCAAGAAAAAGCATAACTAAAATCAATAGGTTAAAGACTCATATGGCTAGGACGTTCGATATGAAAGATCTAGGAGCAGCAAGGCAGATTTTTGGCATGGAGATATTCAGAGACAAGAGGAATGGTAAGCTTTGGTTGTCCCAATAAAATTATGTTGAGAAGATACTTTTGAGGTTTGGTATGAACGATGTGAAACCAGTTTCAATCCCTTTGGCTTCCCATTTTAAGCTTTCTTCAAGTTTATGTCCTAGTACAAAAGAAGAAAAGGAATATATGTCTCGAATACCATATGCTAATGCAGTAGGAAGTCTAATGTATGTGATGATTAGTACAAGAATAGACATTTCACATGCAGTTGGGGTTGTCAGCAGGTTTAGGGAAAATCCAGGTAAAGAGCAATGGCCAGCAGTGAAATGGGTGCTTCGATATCTGAGGGGCACAAGTGATTATTGCATCACCTATAACAGTGGTCGTGAGTTAGTCTGTGGATATGTTGATTATGATTTTGCAAGTGATCTAGACAAGAGAAGGTTGACTTCAAGGTATGTCTTTACTCTTGCAGGTGGAGCTATTAGTTGGATGTCAAAGCTACAGAACATTGTCTCTTTATCCACTACAAAAGCAGAATACGTAGTTGCTTCACATGCTTGCAAAGAGGCAGTTTGGTTGAAAGGTTTGTTTGGTGAGTTTGGAAGGATGTAGGACAAAGTAAAGTTACTTTGTGACAGTCAAAGTGCTATTCACTTGGCTAAGAATCCAGCCTATCACAGTAAAGAAAAACATATACCTATCAAGTACCATTTTGTAATATAGGTCATCGATGAATGATCTGAAAATAGAAGGCTGACTTGTTATTCTATGCAAGCACCCTTACTTCATTAAAATAAACTTTACAGGACCTTGCTTCATGTGTATAAATATGCAATATAAACTTATGTGTTAAGTTCATGCTTCTTCTTGTAAATTCTTATGTGTGAGGAATTGTTCTTTTAGATGGTTAAATATGTACTTAAAATAAATACACAACAAAACAACTTGCAGAAAATAAACCATCAAACTCACAACAATCACAACATGATAAAGGAGTTCACCCCCCTCCGGGCTACATCTCATTGAGCCTCCATAATGGACTTGGCTCTCTAGGATTAATTAGTCAAAATTTATTTTACAAGCTACTGCTCAAATCTAATGGAAAAACAGACTGTACTATTGATATTAGAACACATAAAAACCCCAAAAACGACTAATAGAACTCTGAAAACGGATCATGGCTCATCCGGGCATGACCTCTTCTACATGTGGCCATAAGCTTCCTTGAGCTTCTCTTTGGAAAAAAAATCTGTAAAAGTCCTCAAAAGCCTCTTAAACCTGTCCCAATGTGTTCAGAGCATATCAATTAGCCAAAAATGATTACTCATTCACAGAAAACAAACATAGGCTCACCAAAACATGTCCTCCATCAAATAGGGCTTCAAGCTCCCTAGAGCTTCCTGGAACTTCAATGGTGATAAACTTGCAGAATAAGTCTTCAAATGGATGTGAAAATGGCACCAATGGATCCAGCACATCCAAAAAACCCTGGCTGGGCTTTTACGGCACCTCAATTGGCCAAACGATGAAGAAGTTAGGCCTCCTCCATTCTCCGCCTTCAAGCTTTGTTGGAACTGGCTCTACAAAACGCACCTCTGTGTGCATGAACCAAGAACACGCTCCCAATGCACGTTAAAACCTGGCACCAGGCGCAACCGCGACAATGGTGCAAACTGTAGAATGGTTAGGGCGCCTCCAACCCCTAACCGCCTCGGCACCTGGGCGTATGGATGGTCATATGACCTCGCGCGGATAAAAAGGTGGTTAGTTCGTTGAACCACTCCAACCGCATAACCCCCGTGCTCTAACTCGTGGGCACATGCAATATATATTAAAAACTATGGCCATGTCAAAACCCGGGTGTAAGTCATAACTGCGCCACATTAATACATGGTAAAACTTTTGGTTACATATATCCGTGCATGCATAAATATACCACCGGTTACATATTTTTTAACATATGGTTATATAACCCCACGCATATGTTTTATAACATATGGTTATATAACCCCGCACATATGTTTTGAAACCTCGCGCATATGCTTTATAACATATGGTTATATGTTGTGGTTTGGAACTATGGGTCGGGGCTAAGCCCCGGCCCGCCCCCTTTCCAATTAATACAACACCCAAACTCAAATACAAATGTGTTGACATATAAAACAAGAAATAATGCGTGGCCCAATGGCATGGCGGACTTTACCAAAACTTTCAATGGTGGGGGAGGTCCGGGGGTCGAACCGCACGGCCTCCACAATTTTTTTAATAAACAAACCATTAGCCATTACCGGGGTGTCACGTGGCAGCCCTTGATTGGGCCACGTGGCATCCTATCATTCGCCAAATGATGCCACGTGTCAATACCACATTCGTCCAAATGTTAACTAGTAAATGCCTGCCACATCAGCACTGTATGGTCATCATACGGACTATACGGCCTGCCACGTCACCACTGTACGGACAGGTACAGTCAGCATAAAAAAAAATCCCTGTTTGCCTTGGCGAACAGATCGCGATAACTTCTCCATACGGACTCTGTTTGAGAAAGTAAATATACCGCCGGAATCGGGAAGACGAGAAGGACACAATGGCACTATTTTCGTTGCATTCTGAGTACTTTGAAAATTGAGCAAAAGTTTGCCCCCTGGTCCAGATTTTGATTAATAAAGGTGGAGTCTCTCTTGAGAAAGTGCATACAAAAGAGAACTACGTAGACATGTTCACAAAACCAGTACTGTTAGAGAAGCTACGATGTTGCTTGGCTTCTCTTGGCTTGCAGAAAAGGTGATGAACAAAAGAAGGAGCAAGGTATCACGTTAATTTTTGTCAAGGTGGAGATTGTTGAATATGTGAACGCATTTTCCCATATTTAGTAGATATGAGCAGATTTAGTGGAGCCTTTTTTGTGGTTATTTGTTCAACCAAATCTGCCAATTTGGTATGAATGCACAAGTTTAGAATTAGTTGTGTAACTAATCTAATTATGTTCATTATTGATGTAATCCCGTAGAAGCATAAAGGAGAATTGAGTGAAATGGTGTAATGAGGTGTGTGAGATGAGTGTGAGCCTATTGTAATGTCCTTGATCTGAATAATAAGACAAATACCTATGCTTGATGGACGTAGCCCAACATTTGGGTGAACCACATAAATTGTTTTGTTTCTTGTCTGCATTATTATTGATTGTCTTATGTGATATATGTGTTTCCGCATTTGCAAATATAACATAAGTGGGTGGAGTTCTCCTTGAACCTAAAATAATTGTAGAATTTTTGTTCTCTTGAAATTTTGGTCAGGCTACCAATAACCAAGCCTAATGCTACACCCTCTTTCAAGAATTTTGTTTCTATTGAAATCTTGGTCAGGCCACCAATAACCAAGCCTAATCCTACACCCTCCCTCAAGGACTCACCTTAGCTAGAGATTATAATATCCATAAGTTTGAATAATTCTAAAAACACTATCCAACATCTACAATTTGGCACATACCATTGGGATGCTGGTCTGACTTCCAATTTTTCACCGAAGTCAATTTATTTTTCAGTGCTTTGCAAAAACATAATTCTTGCATATCTTTAGCTATAACTACTCCCATGCAAATCAGCAGGAAACCATTGACACAAAAGGAAAAATGGGGGACCTTAGAATCAATGGGGCTTTAGATTTTATGTCCATTCCCATTCCCTGATGACCCCCCCTCATTTATTAACAAGATTTTGGTTTCACCAGACGACTGCCATTTGGCAAGATTACCTCGCCAAGGCTCTCCTCACCTTAACTTAATCACCCCTGTCTGRACCCTTCGCTTAATACCCTCCCTCGCTTCCTCTCGGCCGGATGTAGATCTCACTTTTAATGGAAGGGCTCGACCGTATGTACACTTATCACGGTAAATGGGTTTTTGGAGTGAAAGGACCGACCGTTATCGCTCCAGTCTCATGTAGCTCGGGATATATGGCTCGCAATCTACGGCTCTGATGGTGTTTGATCAGGTGCCTGCATTGKATTGTTGCTATCCTGTTGTCTCTGGTCTCCTAGTTTTGTTGTATGTACAATTATCACAGTAAATGTAGCTCGGAATATATGGCTCGCAATCTACAGTTCTGATGGTGTTTGATCAGGTGCCTGCATTGGATTGTTGAAATCCTGTTATCTCTGGTTTCTTAGTTTTGTTGGTTCATCATTCCATAGCTTTCAGTTATAAAAGAATTAATAGGAAGTTATGATTAAGAAACATAGAATGAAATGATAAATAAATTTAAACMTAACAAAAATTTAATTTATTCCTCTACATACTAAATAGATTGTTAAATAAATACTCAAGATGACTCCATTGATTAAATAACATGTTAACAATAGATTGTTAAATAAATACTCAAGATGACTCTTCACTTATTAAATAACATGTTAACAATATTTATGGTTGACATTAATCAACAATTACAAAAATAAATGATCATTGATTAAATATACAACTAGCACAGTCACAAATTCGTGGTTGAGGAGTTGGCTGGAAGGAAGCAGTCCTTGGTGAAGGTCAAAGGTTTAGGTTGGCATAGAAAATGAAACCCTAATCACTCATACGTTGCAATCAGCTAGTTACCATAGTAAATTTTAAATATGATTAAGTAAAAGTAAAAAAATAAGCATGTAAACTAATGTCTTTATAATAGTGAAGAAGTTAGTGGTTGAAATCACAACCATTGATTTATTGGGACTACTAAGAATATTACATGAATATTTAATCTTGTCCATACAAAACTCATTAAACACTAAAAACCTATTAAATGTGCCCATGATCAACAGGTGTACGCCTTTCAACGTAAAAATGACCCTAATGTAATATTGAAAAAAATCACTACTTAAGTATCATAATGTTTAATAATTCCAATTTATATATGAAGAAGGGTTTCCTATATTCGAACACATAACGCTTGTAAAAGTCAAAGAATTTTTATTACTTGGAATGATCGTCGAGATAGGATCCATGTCTCTTTCCTTTAAAATATAATAAAATTTATTTTGAAAACACAGCACGAAAAAATGTATTATATTAAAAGTGTAAATATGCCGTTGATAATAAAGATGGTGTTTAATTACGCCGAAAGGCGTATACCTATTGGAAATGGGCACAATTAATCACCTTTTAATCTAAAATTCTAATCGGATGGCTAACAATTGGAGATGCTGACATATTCTTAGTCGTCCTCCCAA
The DNA here is from genome assembly GCA_010110895.2 of Picea sitchensis. NCBI lineage: Eukaryota > Viridiplantae > Streptophyta > Pinopsida > Pinales > Pinaceae > Picea > Picea sitchensis. Next base: position 28,887 of record SNQJ01S0135336.1, read on the forward strand.
ATCAATGAATGTGATTTACTCTTCATAACATCCTTGTATTTTTGAATGCATTCGTTACCCTGTTTACTTTTTAACATTTACCTAATCATATTAAGAAATTACTATAGCACTATATGATTACCACGTTTAAATGATTAACCTTTAAGATTATCATGTTTGGATTTAGTTAGTTGTCTTGACGTTTCATTTTCTGGCTTTCCTCAACTGTCCGCTTATTTCATTTTCTGGGTGTCCGTGCGTTTCATATTGGTTATTGGGGTCGGATTCGTTGTGCTTGCAGCTGCAATGGTTTTAATTTATTTTTTCCCTTTCACAACTTGCCGAAGGTCGAAACCAGAATCAGAACAGTCAAGTGGAATTATGTATAGCATTCCCTATGTGATGACGAGGAAATTTTCGTCCAACGAAATCCAGATGCTCACAAATAGTCTTGGCAAAGTGCTAGGATTGGGCGGGTTCATAATAGTGTACGAGGGCATGCTTGAAGATGGGACGATCGTATTTGTCAAGAGACTGGAGATCGCAAGGCAAGGAGAGAAGGAATTTTACGCAGAGGTTGGGATATTGGGCATAGTCCATCACTGGAATCTGGTGCAACTGCTCGGCTTCTGCGCGGAGGGATTACACAAGATCTTCATTTACGATCACATGCCCATCGACTCCTTGGACCAATGACTCTTTGACGAGAGTAAGGTAAGCTTCTTGACTTGGCCATGCCCATCGACTCCTTGGACCAATGGCTCTTTGACGAGATTAAGGTAAGCTTCTTGACTTGGCCCATTAGGTTCAATGTCGTATTGGGGACTGCCCGGTTATGATTCTGTATATTATGATATAGTGATTGGGATTGAAATTTTATCACTTTGTATGTGTAAATTTTTTATGTGTATTGATGTAAAATAAAGTGTATGATTATTTATTTTATTAAATTTGATAAAAACATTTAATGTGTTAAATATATTTTGTTCACAATTTTCAAAAATAAATTATAATTAATTATTTTTATCAGCAAGTTCAAGTTCATGGGCATTAGAGGAGCACTCGCAGTAAGAGATATTGAAGTCACAATGAAAGACATAAATATACACATAAAGAAGTTCAAATCAAAACCATAAACTGCATCAGATTTGAGAATGTATGCTAATGGAAGCAGTATTGCATAATTATTTTGTCTCATAGCTCGTTACACCGAGCTGAAACCTTTCGACGTTCACCAGCCACAAATTTGCGGCTGTGCTAGTTTATAAGCATATATAAAAGATGATTAATTATTGAAAATAGTTCTTAAAGCATAATGAAATTTACTTGAAAACAACATCATATTAAAAAGACTGTAAGAAGGTTGTTAATAATAAGATAGTGTTTATTTTATAGGTATTGGGAAAATATGATTAGTAACAATTATTTTATAAAAGTGGTTAATATAGGTTAATTGGAGTTATTAATTTGAAAAAGTTGAATATGATGTTGATGGACTTATATCAACCATTTTATAAAATGGTTGTAGCTAATAAATAGAGTACCACATGCCTTCAAAACCACCATTAATACATTGATGCATAATTAATGTATTAATTAATTATTATATTAATCTAATATATAATAAAAATAATAATATATAAATGCAATATATAAATTAAAATATTAATTTACATTAATGTATAATGTAACATATTAATTGATTGATACATTAATAATGTAATGTATTAATTAATTAATATATTGTTAAAGCATTAAAACAATGATACATTAACAATGCATTAGTTATTTCAATAAATGCATTAAATGTATTAATAAATACATTACTAAAGTATTAATACATTAATAAATTAGTAATATATTAATGAAGTAATACATTAATAAAGTAGTAATATATTGATGTACATTAATATATAAGTTAAAGTATTAATATATTACTTTATTAATATATTAATACATTAAAATATACATTAGCTAATTAATTGATATTTTAATAATGTAGTGATACATTAATATATTTATGTAATAAATAGATTGAAGCATTAATTTACATTAGTGTATAAAATAACATATAAATTAATTGATAAATGAATAATGTAATTTGTTAATTAATTTATATATTAATATCTTATTAATTAATACATTTTTAATTTATTAATAGACTAATAAAATAATGCATTAATAATATATCAAATACATAGATAAATATATTAAATGCATGAGTAAATATATTATTGAAGTATTAATACACTAATAAAGTAATATATTAATAATAAATAAATAAAGTAATAATACATTAGTATTAACATATTTAGTAAAATATTATTAAAGTAATAATAATCTATTTTTAAGGTCACCCCTAACCCACATCTCTTGTTGTTGTATGAGACCCCTTTGTTTGTGTATGAGACCCCCCTTGTTTCTAAGACAAGGGACCCCTTACACGTAGCTAAATTGGCATATGACTCCCTTGCTTGTGTGAAGAGGGACCCCGTTCATGCATGGATTTGACTACTAAAGTATATTTAGATATACATGCCCTACCCCCCTCTCGATATGAACCTATGAGCTGCAAGGAGGAAACACATGTTTTCAACCTTTAATCCCACTCAGGTTGTATAAATTAAAATATTCATACATTACACATTATTACATTACTATAATATATAAATTAAAGTATTAATATAATAATAATGTAATGTAGTAATTCATTAATGCATTAATACATTATTAGTTAGTACAATGCTAAAGTATTAATACACTAAGAAAGTAATAAGTTATTAAAGTATTAATGCATTATTGAATTATTAATAAGTTAAAACATTTATTGAAAATAACCATGATTAATTATGGTTGACAATGAGATTATGATTTCTTATGGTCATGATTATGAAGGACATTAATACATTAATGTATACTATAATGTATTAATTTAAATAATTTATACATAAATACATTTTTAATAAATACATTAGTAAAGTATGAATACATTAAAACATTAAAACAAATATTAATAAAATGATAAAATAATACATTAAAAAAGTAGTAATATAAAGTAAAAATACTTTATTCAAATATTAATACATTAATATATACATTATCAAAGTAGTACTACATTAATAAAGTATTAATATAGTAATACATTAATTGACAATGGTAATGGTTGACTATTGTTGACCATGACAATGATTAACTTTGGTAGATTTTTGTTGACTTTGGGAAGGAAAGGTAGACTATGGTTAATTGTGGTTCTCTTTCACCATGGTTTAGTGTGGTTGACCATGATCATGGCTGGCTGTGGTTTATTCTGGTTGACCATGCCCATGGATGACCTTCTTTGACCATGTGGATATGATTATGATTGGTCATCTTCATTATGTTTAACCATATTTTACTATGGCACTATCGTATTGCAATGATGATCATGTTTTGCTCATCACATTGCAACATTGAATTTTCTTCGTCACATGACATCATAAGGTTATGGACATCAAATTATGAAGAAGGGATTTTATTTGTCACATTATGACATTGGGATAAGTTTTTCATAGTC
>SNQJ01S0135338.1:0-25571 GCA_010110895.2 Picea sitchensis
TATTACATGCAATCTTAAGCATCTTAAAGCTCAAATAAAATTATGGGCCACCCAACACAGGTAGATTGTTGCACATCGACTACAAGTGATGGAGGTTATCATAAAGGAACTTCAACTCATCGATCTCTCGGATGGGCCTGATGGGATCAAACATCAACATTTAAAAGATTTAGAATATGAGAGGAATAAATTATTACTTGTTGATGAATCCCTTTGGCAACAACTGTGCAAAGGCTAGCATGAGGTCGAAACAAACCTTACTCCCCTCAGTATTTAGATCAAGAAAAACTCTCGTTCCAAGACATAAAGGCTATCATAATCATAACCATGTTCTTCATTATACTTTTCAGGGAAGTACCATGTCCTTCTACTTCTAGGAATTGCTCATTTTTACAGGTTGTCAAGAGTGTTTCCTACTTCATTTATTGTTGGATTGATTGGTGTATCATATTTTCACCTTTTCTCATGTGAAAACACCTCAAAAGAATCAATATCATCATTTCCTATATTTTGGGCTCATACATTAGGTATCTTTTCTATTGTAAGTAAAGAAAGGCCCTTGAAATGAGGTCTAAGCAGTGAGTTATCTCCAATTAGATGTAGAATTTAAACATGTCAATAATAACTCCATGTGCCAAAAGTGGCCATGTAAGTGATGGAATCCATACACCAATCTCCAAACATGGTGCGTTATCATAATTGTTTAAATGGATAGATCTATATAAATCATGTGTACATGGGGGGAGGGCGATCAAAAAAAGTGAAGGATCAACAATGTAAAGTTTATATCCCAATTCCAAATGAACCCACAAATGTTAGGGTGTTCCATTTTTTCATCCACCCAAGTCTCATATGAAATATCATATTTCAACATCTTGTAAGGGTGATCAGATATTTTGTCCATATTTCTTTTAATAAGTCTACAAAAAGGCTACCGATGCTAATGGTGCACTACTAAAGGATTCCAAAATGTTCTTATAGGATTGTTGGAAGTGAAAGCACATGATTTTGACTTAACAAGAGAGTGAACAATTTAAATAACCATATTGTTTCTTGTTGATATTTTAACAAAAATGCATATATAGGTTTGAAATGAAAAAATGGCAAGTTTCTTACCATGCATTTATAGAAAATGTTCCTGCATAACGAAGGTGAAGAAACACACTTTATTTTGAAAGTTAAACTACAACAAAATGTGAGGGATTTAATAAGTGCGAGTGGGTGAGAACCAATGACAATGAGCTTGTGAATCCAAATTTTTGAAACTTAAAGTAAACCAGAAAACAAATTAAACTCTTGTGATGACTCTCACATAAAAATCTTTCTTTCTTTCTCTTCCTCAAAGTGTCCTTCAAAATATACACACTAAATAAAATCATACTTATACCATTAATCCTATCAACCTTCAACGTTGATTCATAAAAATATTTACATTATATGAATTATTCTTCAAGGAAATATGTTCAATATTGAATGTTGATTCTTCAACATCTTGCTGCAAAGTACAATTTTCTTTTATCACAATATATTTACAATATTCATGAATCCTTTGCATGCTCTTGATATAAGTGGTGAGAGTAATAGCCATTCCAATGTATGCCCGAGCAGTAGATGCATGAACTAACGCTTCATCAATCCCTACATGAAGTTAAGGTTTATTTCACTCAATATAAATGGACTTGTATCTACCATTACTGGATGCAAGGAGAGAACATGATAAGTACTAAACAGATGATATATCTCAATAAATTATCACATAGAAAACCTTGCATTAATAAATAATCACATAACAATTAATAAAAATTAAACATAACCATAATTGATGGCTATATAAACTCTGCTGAAAGGAGAAATGACAACTGATATAATGAACTGGGTGTCGCAGTTGGAATGGTTTCCCCTGCATGTTTCTCTTCAGTTGTATGACCCTCTGTAGGTTAACCCATGTATGACCCTTTAGTTTTCTTGAGCTTCCCTCACTCATTGAAGAAAGATCTTAAAGTACCTTACAAAATCATTCAACGTCCTTAAAAATTTAAAAAATCAATAAAGACAGCATATTTGTAAGCGCGTATTTACCAGGTGCATTTTGAGAGTGTCACAACATAAATAGATGATCTCACTCATGGTTAGAATAATAATTTATTGGAGTTAGTTGTCTAATTTTTTTTATCAAGCGCCTCCCTTGATTTGAAAGAGAAAAAACGAAGTCAACATTGACTTTGTTGTTTGTCTGTTGGATTGAGGGAGGTTTGATCCAATATTAAACAACTCCAATAAATTACTCTCTCTGTTAAAACTAACCAGATGAAGGTGGAAGCTCTTATGGTCCCTCACATGCATCTGATTTACACAATACCCAACATATAAATCTGTTGAAATATTTGCAATTTAAAAACAAACATATATACATACCAATATTCACAATTGTTTTACAATGAAATAAATGTTTCCTTGATCCATTTGGAGCTCAATTATCCTAAGAGAAAAGTAAAAACTATTACATAACATCATGCATGTAAACAACCCTAAAGTGGTGGTTGTCACAGATTAATAATTGTTGTGTATATTAGTATTCCATTTAGTTAATTAATTGTTCTGAATTAATAATTGTTTAATGTATATTAGTAAATTAATTAGTGGCCCGATTAAATATTTGGTTGTGATTTTAGTTTAATAAATTTTAGTTTTACTAAGACATTAATGGGTTTGGGAGGGCAAATGAAATTAGAATTTTGAAACCCTATAGTTTCAACTTTCATTGTGATTATCTCCTGAGACTAATTCTTGAGACCACGAGCATAGCCGAACCATCGTGACTAGTGGAAGTCAATTCTTGCTTCATGAAAATGGAGTCTGAAGAAACCCCCCTTATTACAACAACATTAAGACAATGACGCTCGGGGCACGAGGCAAAGCGCCCCTCATGAGCCACCCTTGCCGGAGTTCTGTGGCCAAGGCTTCTGCTTGAGAAAACAAAGGTCGGGGAAGGAGATGGAGATGGAAGCTAACAAGTCCCATCCAAAATCACCTCGAAGCTGGGAGAAGGGAAAATGCATCCCACAATCGGATAAACCACCAAGATATCTCATAAGCTCAACAAGAGTGGGTGAACATACCCAATTCATGAGAGAACACACCCTCATTGGCAAGTTCATGGGCCTTTGGCCATCAAAGAGACCTAAACAGTGGATAAAACAATTGGAACCCAAAGGAGACTATGAAGGTCCCAGCTAGAAACCAAAGGTTTAACACCCAATGTCACAGCACAACCAGACAGAGAGATGGGATATTTGAGAGCAGGTGCATTACTTTTATAACTTCAGTAGGGTTATTGCTTAGTTTACGGGTGAAAGATTTAGCCTAAATGAGGAGGGTTTTACGATGGCTCCTATATGGATCCTTCTTTATTCTCTGCGAGTTCTAGGCAGGAGATTCTCTCATGGGCATAGAACACACCAATCCAATCGTCAAAGCATGAGGAAGCAAAGGCGATACACTTCATACGGGGATGCATGTTTACACAGCGAATATTTCTAGGCCCTACCGGGGAGGCGTAACTTCAGAATACAGGATGAAAGGCTGGCAACAAACAACTGGACTATGGGGCACACATCCCTTTTTGTTGTAGGAGATGTCATGAGCATGGTCACCTCTTCAAATACTGCCCCCTGATTAAACAAGCTACCAAAGAAAATGATACCATACAAAAATATAGCTTCACCACGGTCACAACCAAAAATAAAAACCCTCCAAGGAAGCAGGCCCCAAATCCCAGACAAAAGATCAGGCTGTAGCTCCCTGTAGGATTTTAGACATTCTGAGAAGATGAAATCCAAGATCCACAAGGGAATCGTAGCAGGCTCAAGGGAGAACCCAAACCCTCCCCCTCTACTAATGCGGTGTGACGAGATCTAGCAGAGATAGATGCGGAAGAAGCTCGAGGAGGCCACGAATCGTATTTTGTAGACCCTTCTAGAAGAACAACTACACAAGGTACATAAGGTCGTTCTTGCTCTCGTTGGGGATCAGTAGCTGCCTTTGGGTATAGCCACAAACTGGGTTCGGGCTGAAAAGAGATACTCAGAGAACAAAAGAGAGAGTGGAAACAAGCATAACAAATCCTAATGAGGAGGTGGGCAACCTTATGATAAACTCGGGGCAGATCCACAAGCTCTCGGGATACCTCCACCAAAACCACCTCTTAATGATGAAGATAGTCACCTAGAACATTATAGAGGGACAATTGGTGGTGTCAAAGAATGATCCCTCGAGGACTTCATGAAGAGAAACCAGGACATTCCTAATGTTGGGGGAAACCAAATGTGCTTGGGGGCAGAAGTTGAAAGCTATCTTCAGCATTATCTAGAGGGATGTAAATCCATGTGTCTCCATGGGAGCCTCGGGGGTCTAGCTATCCTTTGGAACCTAGGCAACATCACTTTAAGAAAATCCTTCTCAACTATAGGTACAATAACATCTCACTTCGAGGTCATGGGCTCGAATCAGGAAGGAGCCATTAAAAATGTTTACGGCCCCCAAATCCAACAAGACAAAGATAAACTCATGGAGCGGCTAGCATTAATCAAGACTCTGTTGAAAACACACAATTGGATCTTAGGAGGCGACTTCAACACGATCCTGTCGCTGGAGGGAAAAATGGAGGAACCAAAAGGTTGGAGCAAGGCAGTGGTAAGTTCAAAACCCTCATTGACCATCTAAAGCTAGTAGACATAGAAAATAGCAATGGCACCTTCACGGTCCAATAGTAGATCGGGCAACCAACACATTTATCTGTCATCTGGACCGCTTCTTGGTGGATGAGGAATTAATGGAAGAAGGCCCATATATGGAAAGTCTTATTCTCCCAAAAATGGGGTCGGACCACTGGCTAATAGCCTTCTGCATAGAAACCGAGGAAACAACCAAATACAAACCCTTCTGTTTTGAGAAATTATGGCTCTCACACCCAGAATTTCCATGGAGTTATCAAATCTGGTGAGCCACCAGTGAAAATATAGCATAGCACTAGCATATAGAATTCAGCCCGGCGCCCTCAAAAATTTCAAAGTAGTTGTTGAAACAACTGGAACAAAGAAAACCTTTGGAAACATACTCCAAAGCATAGAGGACATAGAAAATAAACTTGAGGAGATACAAAAATTTCATCTCGGGGATCACGGACCCAGCATTTAATGAAGGAGGAGAAGATTCAAAGAAGCACAATTAGAGAGAAGAAGGCAAGAGGAAATCTCGTGGAAACAAAAATCCAAGGTACAATGGCTAAAAGAAGAACTGCAAAATTCTTCCACAAAGGAAACAGTTGGTTACACCACAGCCATATCAACAAAATAACCCATAGGGGATGGCGGAATTGGCAATCCAATCCGGGGAGAACATTCTCGGATAAGTGGTACGGCCAAATACTCTAGGGACATCTACTTGAGAACCAAGGAGGAATAAAGCGACTGACCATACAAGGGTCACCCGGACACCTTACCCTCTCTGGTAACTTTCTGAAACAAAGCGCGGCCCCTACTTGGCTGACCCCATCACCCAAAGAGGTCACGACCAAGGCGTAAAATCTATGCCTGGGGAAGAGTCCACGGCCGGATGGGTTCACTTACTTGATTTTTCTCCCACCAGCGGGACACAGTCGAGGAAAAGTACAGGAGGTAGTAGAAGAATCGAGAGCATTAGACCTAGTCCTACCGGCTCTCAATACCACCTTTCTCACCCTCATTCGAGAAGGAAAAGAGCGGGTCACAAACCCTAAAAAGTTTAGACCCATCGCCCTCTACAATGTAATTTACAAAATCATAAAAAAAGGTGGTGGCTGGCCAATCAGCTCAAACTCACATCTTTGACCCATGTCATCTCGAGGGAACGGGTAGGGGGATTATGTAGAAGGAGAATAAAATCATACAGACTGATCATCCTAGATCATGAAGTCATCCACTCCCTCAAGACATCAAGAACTCGGTATGTTAATCAAACTGACCTTTCAAAACGACAAAGCAAGGTACATTGTTAGTACCTTGGTCTAGAATCTTTTGGTTGTCCGGCCATTGGGTGGGTGGATCTTAAATCTCACCTCCCTGACCTTCTTCTCCATTCTTGTTAATGGGGTCCTATCCTGGCCTTTTTCACCATCCAGTCGCCTGGGACAAGGGGACCCTCTTTAAGCCTTCTTGTTTGTACTTATGGGCGGAAGGCTGGGATGTTATAATATCAAATCGGTAGTCCGCAGGGGCGGCTCTCAAGGCACCTCGCACAACATCTAGCCAATGCCCTCTCACTGTCAATTTGTTGATGATACCCTCCTACTGAACTCCCCAATAGCCTGGGAGGCCACCAAGATCAACTCTATCCTCTTAGACTTCACAGAAGCTTCAAGCATGTCTCTTAACCTAGACAAGCCCAAACTCTAATTTTCTGGCACCCGACATCACATCCGGCTCCACATTTCGGACTCCTGGAGATACCCAAGAGCTCCCTTTTCGTCCAACTATTTGGCGTTCCTCTCACGAGGAGCATGGCGGCAAGATCCATCTCACAGGACAACCTTCTTCGCAATCTCAGAGACCCAAGCAGGCGGACTTCAGGACCACTCCAGCTTATGGCTTCGAGTGGTCCTCCTCAAATCCAGATCTTACAAGCCTACCTACTTATCTCTTTACCCTTTCATCGTGACTCCTAAACGAGGTCATCAAAGCCATAAAGACCTCCAGTGGAAACTTCCTCGGCATGGATATCAACCCTAACAAAATGGAAAACAGGCTGAACGAAATTTTCACACCAAGCCTAGGAGGAGTTAGGGACTTAGGTGATCCGAGGGAAACTCAATCCAAGTAATGGGGCCAAAATGCGGTGGGGAGATGGTTAACGTAACCCAAAACCATCAAAGGCAAATATGGAAGCAAAAATCGCCCCCTCACACGGTCGTCAACTTGTGGAGCCTGTGGCCAGGCTTCTGGGGATCCAACATATGGAACCGACATGCCTTGGCAAAATCACGGCTGCATTGAAATCGCTTCTGGGAAGTCTAAGAAATGAGAAAGTGCCATGTTCTAAGCAGCATGGGCCTAAAACAGCAAAATTCCAAACCTAGGTCAGACTGGAGGAGCTAAACACCTCGAATAGCTCTCAAGCAGGGATACATCTTAAAGGGTGAAAGACCTCTGGAAATCTGAGGAACAATGACATCAATGGCACCATTGGAAAACCTCTAATCGAGATATAGGGGTCCCAGAGAATCTCAATCTGTAGAACTGGAAATTCTATGCTAACCACAGGAAAATACCCAATAGAGAAGGTTCAGACATCCTCAGATGGGGGTATTCCACGGCTCGCACCTTCTCAATAAAGGAAGCTTACTTCTTACAGAGAAATCACCAGAATAAAAACAAGGAGACCATATGGAAAAAAGTATGGAACCACCTTCTATGACACAAGGTTTTATCTTCCACCATAACGGGCAACAGAAATCAACTGCAGGACAACCTCGGAAAAATGAGCTTTATTGGGCCCTCTTTGCATGTGCCTTATGCTGCCAACAAGAGGAAACCAGAGAACATCTTTTCAATGGATGTCAATTCAGCCAGCAGATTTGGGACCAAGGAGCACAAATAATGTGCAAATCCAACAAAAACCGGAGCAACATCAATGACACAATTGAGAATTGGGACTCTATCGCCTACAATAGCCCCCTGCCAACCATCACAGCTCCTACTGGGATTCATCCTCACGGCAAATCTAGAAGAAGCGAAATAAGCCAGTCTTCACTCCAAGCTTCCATGCCGGGCATAACTTGGAGAAAATAGTTTCACTAATCAAGGAAGCTATCATGAGTAAATCCTAGAAAATAGAGGACCTAAACTGTAACCCAGAGGAACATTGCATTCTTCAAAGATGGCAGCCCAATCTAATCAATCGACTAATAATAGAGAAGCCCAAGCACCAACAAAGTATTCCAACCATCTGGACCCCCCCCCACCTAATGGATTCATAAAAATTAACTTCGATGGGGCTTCCAAGAGCCCAGGGACGGTGAGCTATGGAGCAACACTCTGAAACTCCAATGGAGAGATCCTATATCTCGTTGCAGGATTCCTAGGGAAAATAACAAATAATGTGACTCATGACTGTGAGGTCTCAAATAGCTATTGGCAAGAACCCCCATCGCATATTATCTTGGAGGGACTCACAAATTTTCATTGGAGTTAATCACCAAGATTCTCCTTGGGGGCAATCCATTGAAAATCTCACCCAGCTGGCGACTCTTTGGGCTGCTAGAGGACTTTGGAAACCTCCTCATCACCAAAATTCATCATCACACCCTCCCACGTGAAAGGAGAAGCAAATAGGGTAGCATATTTCCTGGCAAACGAAGGAGTAGAACTGGGGACCTAACACTTCTATTGGGAGGCCCACACATCGGAAGACTCAGACATCGCCATTTCGGTGCCAAACCTTAACCACCAGCGAACTACCCCCCCAATATGGGGTGCCACATTGCAGAGCCGAGACACGAGGGAAAATGTCGGGATGCACCATTAATACAACCCACCAACGACCATCCCCTCATCACTTAAATGGGAACGAGCCTGTGTAGAATTAACCAGGAGAGAAGGCCTTTTGCGCAAGTGAATAGGACAGTGCACCAGAGCACTAGGAGGCCATCTTTAATGACCATGGTAGTCACCATCATCCTCCTCCTCCCCTTATCCCCTTTCCCGACATAAATGAGGGCATTCAAATTCAGTCGAATCTGAGAATACCGGAGTTACAGGCGAAGTTATTCATTATTTGGGAACTTGAGACATCTCGGGTTCTTCAGCATGCCGGGGAAGAGGAGAAGCCACACAGGGCACATCTTGGTACTCGCCAGATCCCTGGTTGAGAGGCAAAGAAGTTCAAGAAGGAGTTAGCCTTGCGGTCCTCGTGAAAGCGAAGTCACGGGACACCTCGAACACCTCTAATGGCGTATGTGGAAGATATCACCTTGGATGAGGCCATGCAAAGCTATCTTGAGAACCCTCTGTTTACAGTCTCAGACAATTGAAATCATCCCACTGATTTTGGCACTAAAGACAAGATTTAGCCTCCAGAATTACCATGTGGCTACAACACAACTCACCCGACAGAGGAATTCAACACCTGCTATATTGAGGAAGAGACACCGTCTTGCACAAAAGGAAAAAAAACGACCCACCCATTGGTGCACCTCCGGAGGAGGCGACTCAGCCGAACAACCAACAGGTACATCCAGTCAGTAAAGCAATTGAAGGCGAAGGAGAACAGGGGCCATTTCCCTTATCCTCTACTGAGGGTAATTGGCAAGACCAACATCCTTTCACCAACCCGGGGTACCTAGCACTAATCTTTGAAATGTAGATCATGTTGGATGATCAAATCTTTCGCATCGCCCGAATCTACCATCGACTCGACATGTTGTTTGTTGCACGATCCACGACTCTCCTGAAAAGGCAGTTCCCTATGTGCGCGCAAGCTTATGCGCTTCCTGAAGGATGGTGAAGGCACAGGGAAGAGGACGAGTTGGTTGGTTAAAAGGTCTAGTGATGTTCATAGTTAGCAATCTCTTTTGTTTTAGAAAAAGGTTTTAGCCTATTTAGATCATATTCATGTTGTAATTAGGTTGTTAGAATACAAACTGAACCTAATGGAAAGGCATCCTAGTTTCCTCCTTGGTGGGGACCATTTCTGTTAATTTTGTTTGCTTGAACACAAGTGGCATAGAATGTCAGTTGTCTTGATTTTCCTATTCGGTGAGAATGGTAGCATCACAAATGAACTCTGTATTTCTGCAACTCTAATACTCATGGGATCCTCCCCTTTTTGCATAAAATAAAAATAAAAATTAATTTATTAAATGAAAACTTAACATATTGAATGAGGGAACCATTTAAGAGAAAGGGGATAAGGTGGTTGACATTGAATGGAGGGATAAAGGTGGGTGAGTCTTAATGAAAGGGAGAAGGTGGTGAATGGGAGAGGGAGGATAAGGAGGAAAAAAAACATTGGAGAGGGGGAATTTTGGACTTTGAGGGGGAGAGAGCATTATTTTTCATATTTAATTTGAGACTGGGCATTTTTGGCTGGAGTGGAAAACTGTATTCTTTAGTTTAGTTGGAAGCTTATTTGTAGGGTGAGTGAGGCTTTATTCTTTAGGAGTTTAGGATGAGGGCCGGGAATCACCACAGGAATCACGGAGCTAGGGGAGCGGATAGGCTACATTCCTAGGCAGCTAGGAGGTTAGATGGTTTTGGGCAGTGCATCATGCAGAGAATCAGGTAGAGTTGCAGAACAATGATAGCATCAATTAGAGGTATGTATTATTTTCGTTATTCTTTTGTGTTATGTAATTTATTATGATCTTCTCATAAATTTTAATTATGCTACGAATGATTTTCATATTTAGTTATATGAATGGTTATATGTTGAATAGGGAATTGTAAATATGTTAGGGTATCACTTCTCTAATTAAATTTATGTTTTATAAGGCTGCCTTGGAAGAGAGACCTTACACATAGTATCGAGCAAGTTTAAAAGCACCAGACAGAGGCCTACCACCTAGCACCTTTGAGACGAGAAAGTTAGATATACATGGCCATAATTTTAAACAGCAATAGAAAAAAAATCCTTGTGGGATAAAGCAGCCATAAGTAACCCATAAATGACCCTTGTAACCCTTGGATATAACCAAAAAAACTAAGAAACCCTAAGCAAGAGGAGCTACGGAAGAACTATGAAGGGTGTGAGACTACCTAGAAAGAACCCAGGAGAAGAGATAGTGTGGCAACCACCTATATTATTTTTTTTTTTTTTTTTTTTTTTTTTTTTTTTTTTATATGTTTTCTATGTAAACATAAATGTTACATAAACTCTTTATTATGTGAGAGAAAAGGAATAAGGAACCCATTTTTTTTTTTTTTTTTTTTTTTTTTTTTTTTTTTATGTTTATTTATTTTTTAACTAAATCCTCCATAATATAATATAGTACCCATTTTCAATCTAAAATATCTTTGAACATGTGATATATATATATATATATATATATATATATATATATATATATATATATATATATATATATAATAAAGAATTTTTTTTTTTTGTATTTTCAATTTATAAAAGGAAATAAAAATAAAGATATAATATTGAAAATATCCACTTCCTTATAGAGCAGATGCAAGCAAATTTCCTATAGATGCACAACGCAGACCATTGTAGAGAAAATCTAGTCCACCCAATAAAATGATGTCTCTGCCCCTTAATTTGAAATTACGTACCTACTGAACACTTCTCATTTGAATCAGACCGAAACTTGGTACAATGACAACACTCTTGTTTCCAAAACAAGATGAAAACAAAATTCCTCTCAAAACTACAAACCTCATGAGGGATAAAGTAAAGACTTTAGACAGTTAACTCCAAAGAAACATCCCTAATGCCTTCCCATGTTAAACAATTCCAGAGTACTTTTCTCCTCGAAGATGCATTTTCTCTTTAAAAGTCCATTTCCATAAAGATAATAGTCAGTGGACCCCAGGGTTCTTGAGATATCCATGTACATTCATTCACCTCGAATTGAATTAGTGATTGACCAATTACCTTAGTGGAAATAAAGAGTAATAAACTACATTGCACCATTCAATCAAAGTCGTTGAAATAGACCCAGGTTCGAGGCCTCAGAATGGGTGCATTCTAAGAAAACCCTAGATGACCTTCCCTGTGAAGACATGGTCCTAACCTTTGCAAATAAAATGGTCCCTGGGGATCAACCGAAAAAGAAAACAGAGTGTGAGAAATAAAAGAAATGGGGAATCCGTAGTGCCCTGTGTTGGAACAATATGTAAAAACCTACCATTCTTCAACCATCCAAAATACTAAATCCTAGTGCTCATGCCAAAACGTGTATCGAACTCAGCTAAGCAC
Organism: Picea sitchensis; assembly: GCA_010110895.2. NCBI lineage: Eukaryota > Viridiplantae > Streptophyta > Pinopsida > Pinales > Pinaceae > Picea > Picea sitchensis. The sequence continues at coordinate 11,959 of SNQJ01S0135338.1, forward strand.
GTTCTGTCTCAACGTTGTCTCATAATTCCATCCTGCAACATTGGAGTTTGACCTTCAATATTAAATCAAACTCAACTGTTACATGTATAATGTAAATATAAAAATATAAAATAATAAGAATTAAAATATTGGGCCAAATACCTCATGGGCCCAATTTCCAGTTAAAGAACCAAGATAAGAACCTACAATACAACACAAGTCACCGATTGAGCGGGCATCAGGAGCACCATACAGGTTGCATGCCAAATCATACAACACCAAGTAAGCGACCAAGATTTCTAGTGCCAAGAAACACAAGACAACACAGGTCAGTCAGAACCAAAACAACATACAAACCAGCACACAATTCAAGCCAAGACAAAGAACCCAAGCGCTAAGCCATTGAAGCCAGCACTCAAAACCGAGCATTGAGCCTTGAGGAATGGTCCAAAACCAACACACCCACAACAAAAGTGCCCAACGACCAAACGAGACCAAAGAGAAACCTCGGTGAGCCGCTCTGGAGGCCATGGTCGTACCCTCCTGGCAGCCTGTGCATGGGAAGAGAATCTTCCAAGAAGAGGAGTTTGAATCTTTAAAAGGTAGGGTGGATAATACATATTGTAAGAGAAGATTTGTTGTGGCTGGCGGCCAGCCATGGAGCCGAGGCCGCACCCTCTTAACTCGTTTGTGTGTGCACAGTAGAGAAGAGGTAGGTTATGCACAGAGCAAAAGGAAGGTATAGCAGAGAGAGGTCATCTGAGATGAGAATGAGAGGGATTCTATCGCATTAGGGGTAGGTTGGGGTTAGTTGGCTTCTTTATTTTATTTTATTTTATTTTATTTTTACGTTTGGACCTTGCATTCGAGAAAGAGGCGATGGGGCCTCATCACGAGGTCCCCGCGATGCCCTACGTTGATTTTTTTTAATTCTTTTTAATTTTTTACTATCATTATTATTTTATTTATTTTTAATTTTTATTATTTTAGTCTATTTTAATTTTATTTTTAAACACTTTGAGTTTTAATTATTTAAAACATTTTTATATATTTTAAATTTAAATTTTAAAATTAATAATTTCAATTTAAATTTTAAAATTAAAGTAATAGTTCATTTTTTTAATTTATTTCAAAGCATTGATAATAGTAGTGTTAACTGGTAACTAATTAACTGAGTGATTTGAGTTAATTAATTAAATGTGTAATTAACCTTAACATATTTAATAATTAACATAAGATTATGTGCTAATATTTTTATTTTGTGGATTAAATAAATTGTTGGAGTTAGAAGGACTCGAACCAGAGACCTCTTCACCAAGCACAACACTTTCTCAAAGGCCTGAATACCATTGCGCCACATTAAACCTTCCATATTTTATTGATTAAACTTTGTTGGAGCAGATGAGTTTTGAACCGACGACCTATCCACCAAGTATAGAGATTTCACCAAAGACTGTACACCACTATGCCATGATAGTGATGATAGGTTAAATGTGTTGATCACATGCGAGAGGCAGTGGTTTCCTTAGGCAAAAACACTTCGAGCTTAGAGTCTTTCAACCCTAACCTAGACACTTCCCCTAAACAGAGTAACGTCTATTTACAGACAAGTAAAAACTTACGCCTAACCCTATGTTTGGAAGTATAAGTTTGAGTGAATGTGGAATGCCTTAAATTCTTCCTTGATAATCATTTGGTTTGATGTATATTTAGTTATTCAATATGGTTAAGACTCGGGGAAATCGCGGCTAAGGGGAATTGTTGCAAGGACCACCAACGTCGGTGTGACCACCGTTGTTGCCTGAATTAGCTCTCATTTTGGTCTCTTTGGATGTTATTAATGAGACTTTAAAGGGGGCGACAAGCGGCAGGGACCGGAGTGGAACCCCCACTGTCTAGAATGTGTAATCTAGAAGCGTTAAGGGATTTGGGGGGAGGACCTACACCCTAAGACATCACTAGAGAACTCCAGAAAATCAAACTTCGCATGGTTGCGAGCTCATGCAGTGAGCGATGCAAAAGGCATGGTTGGAAGGCATGACAAGGGTGTTTCACCTTAAGAGACTATGGTTCCACATCAAAGGAGAAGATAGCTATTTTTCAGTTAAGAGAAAGTGCCACAGGCGAGGTGGGGCAACCAAGAGAAATTACACCTTACCCGGACATACGTCTCTTAGGAATTTTGAGGAGAGGTTCAAAATATCTACCCGGCTTACTATGAGGAGCAATGAGGTGGGAGCATTTCATGCTCGATGCGAAATAGGGCAGAGTAGAAGAGTATGAGATGAGGTTTATGGAATTGGTCAAATATGTTTCATACATGGATGTGACCAGCGGCGGAAGAACACTTTGTTTATGGTTTAAACCCTAAGATAAGGGTCATGTAGATGGTATGTAGAGCCGTCTTGATGTGAGGCGTTGAAAATGCACATTATGTAGAGGAACATGTGATCTTAAATGGAGGTATAAGATCGACCTTTCCACAACATCATGGATTCATGAGGAAGGGCCCTAGGAATTTCTCTAGGGGAGGGAGCTCTAAGCCACCTCCATATGGTAATAGAAGTCGCATCAGGACATTTACCCGCAGGTATTTCAATGGCATCTAGTGCCGCATCTCATTCATCACCAACGGCGTGGGCGGGTCCATGACTATCTCGGGGAGTAGCTAGTAGAGGCAGGGTTCCAGAGGAAGGAACTCATTTGAGAGCGTCCGCAGGCGGTGTGCAGGTTCAATATCGGGTTACATGTTGGGGATGTGAAGGGCCCCATTACCAGCGTGGCCGGAGATTCAAAAGAAGGATTTGTGCATAGAAGGAAAGGCCGGGTAGGAGAGAGTGGCGACCACCCAGTTCTGCAGCGGCTGAGTTAATAATCACCACGAAGGAACATCAATCCTGCGGTGGTGGAGTGATCCACTTGTCACAGCTAAATCCCATCAATGTTAAGGTACATTTGATTTGGTGCTACAGATAGTTTCTTTTCACCATTTTCATTAGAAAATTGTGGGTTGGTAGCCTATGAGCAGGATGACTTTAAACAAGTCAATATGAAAGCCGAGGGAAAATAAGTGGAGTTGCAGGACCTAGTGTTGATAATTATCTAGTATGCTGGGAGTGTGTACTACTAGGTTGAGAGTACTCACTACTCTAAGGGGCATATGACCTAATCATTGAATGGATTGGTTAGAAACCCATCGAGCTATGGTATATTGTTTCACAAAAGGGTGCTTTGTGTTGACTATGAAGGAAGGCGTGAGAGATCCGATTATTGTGAAGGAAGGTGTCTCTACGCTTTATCTCAACTATGAAGGTTAAAATTCATGAAGTAAAGATTATGCGACTTTATGTCGTTGAGCTGATGAATGAAGAATGACCCTCTCGGATGGGTGCGGTATTGTAATAATTTAAGGATTTTTGAATAGGTTGCAGGGTTACCTCCTGAGAGAGGGCTTGATTTTACTATTGAGCTAAACCCTGAATTAAAGAACCAATTTCCAAGACTACGTATAGGATGACAGCGCTAGAAATTTGTGAGTTGGAGATCGCAGTTAAGAAGAGCGCTACTTGACTTAGGGATTAATAAAGGCCTAGTGTCTCACCTTGGGGTGCACCGACATTTTGTGTGAAGAAGAAGGATGGTTCCTACAACTATGTATAGATTACAGGGACTTAGGAGCGGGTTCACGGTGAAAATAGGTACCCAATGCACGGATAGATGATCTCTTTGATCAGATAGAAAGGGCGGCGGTATTCTCAAAAAGTTGGTTTTAGATTAGAGTATCACCAATTAAGGATTAAGGAAGGCGATGATACAAAGACTACTTCCGAACTTCAGCTTAAGGCATTCGATTTTCATTGTAGTACCTTCAGTTGACCAATGTGCTAGCGGTATTCATGAGCCTCATTGAGCGGTGTATTCTGGAAATTCGCGAGCCACTTTGTACAAGTCTTTTTAGATGATAATCTTCATCTATTCCAAGAGCGAAAGAGAACATGAGGAACATGGAGTGGTGTTGTCCTACCCATGCAGGAGAGAACAAATTAATATGGGGAAGTTGTTGAAGTGTTCCTTCTTCTAAAAAGAAATTCACTATTTAGGGCATATCATTTCGGAGGAAGGAATAACAGTGGAACCAGAAAAGGTAAGTCCATTATGGAGTGGCCAGGGCCAAAAAAATGCTCATGATATAAGAAGCATCATGGGGCTAGTAGGTTTATTATGAGAATTTGTGGAAGGGTTCTCTAAAATAGTGAAACCCATCTCCACTTTGCAATGCAAGGGGGTAATTTATGAATGGAAAAAAGAATGTGATAGTGCATTCATGGGGCTTAAAGGTTACTAACTAGTGCGCAATTCTATGAGTGTGGGGATGGAAAAGGACTTCGGTATTCATGGATGCTTAGAAGAAAGGTTTGGGAGCCATGCTAATGCAAGATGGAGGAGTGGCTTATTCGTCAAGGAATTTGAAGAAACATAAGGAACTTTACGCTACTCATATGATTTAGAGTTGTGGGTTAATGCTAGCTCTGAAACTTCGGTACTATCTAGTAGAGGCCGAAAATTTGAGCTCAAAATGGACCATCAGTTTAAAACACCTCTTCACTCAAAGGGATGTAAATGCCAGGAAGTGATTGGGTAGGTTTTATGAGTGGGGTATGATTTTGAAATTATTTCATATATCAAAGGGAAAAGAGAATGTAGTGCTGTAGATGCCTTGAGTAGGAGGCCATGCGTCTCATGGTACCTTAAAAGTCAATATGAGGGAATGTGTGTTAATGAAACTCCATGGAGACAGTTGGTGGCTAAGGTTACGCTTCAAACCTCAGTGGGGAGAGCAATTAAGATCAAATACCTATGAAGGATATAGCTTGGAAACAAATGGACTATTAAGATCGAGGAAGGATGTACATCCGAGAGAATGGGGATATTCAAAGAACCATACTGAAGAATCCGAGAACTTTATTGTATACCGCTCTGGAAAGTGAAAATGTATCTGGAGACATAGGAATCTCTTCTTACAGGTAGGCATGACTGATGTGGTACATTTCCGTGCATGAAATGCCTAGAATGTTAACAGAAGTGAAATCCAACCACCATCACTTGCGACGGGTCTCCTACAACCACATGATGTTCCTATGTCCAATTGGGAAGTCATTTCCATGGATTTTGTTGTGGGGTTGCCACTCACATCATAGACACAATGTCATTCACATGATAGTTGATAATTTAACCAAGGTGCTCATTTTATTTCAGTTAGAAACATGATGTCTAGCGATGTGGCCGCAGCGTGTTTTGATGTGAAGTCATTTGTTTGCATGGGATACCTAAGAGTATTATTTCAGATAGGGACTCCATGTTTAGTTCTAGGTTTTGGACAAGTTTGCAGTCCAACGTTGGGGATTCAGTTGAACTTAAGAACAACTTATCATCCGAAACAGATGGGAAGCGAGAGATTAAAATCAAGTCATCGAACATATACTTAGGATGTATGTCATGGATAATCAAACCCATTGGGATAGTACCTACCTTTGGTAGAGTTTTCCCTACACCGGGTTTCGCCATTTTGCATCGGAATGCCACCATTCGAAGATTTGTATGGAAGGCCATGCATAACATCGTTGAGTTGGGGAAGGTTAGAAGGCAGAGTAATGGAGTTGGGCCAGAACTGATTCAATATATGGAGTAATAGGTGGTGGTCGAAGTTAGGCATAGACTAAAGGAAGAACATGATATAGAGAAAAGTTATGCGGATGCACAGGATTGATCGAAGTTATAAAGTGGGAGATCAGGTTTCATTAGTATCAGGCCTAATAAAAGTACAATATGGTTTGGGAAGGGACAAAGTTGTCACCTCAATTTATAGGACCATTCAAAATCCAAGAGAAAATTGGACCCGTCACCTATCGTCTCGTATCGCCACCCCACTTACATAAAACTCATAATGTTTTCATGTATATATTCTACGACATTATGTTGTTGTTGAGTCACATAAACTAAATTGGAGGAATTGTAGGTCTCGGACACGGGAACCCTCCACGATGCGAATGGATGCATGTGGACCATAGAGAGTCGACAACTTCGGGGAACCATGCGGTAGATCAAGTTAAAGTCTAGTGGGACAAGTTTAGTCAGGATCTGCTACTTGGGAGGATGTGAGACATTACAGCCGAGATTATCCCTCACTTTTGACCACCTCAAGAATATGTTCTACCGGCCCGGTTGGAGTGTATGTAACACCACCTTTTGACTTAGACAACTAGGATTACCTAAGGCCCTAAACACCTTTATTTTCTATTCATGGTGAAACTATTAAATGATACACTTGAACTTTTAAGGCGTATGAACCAACTATGAATGTTTAAGTGTATTTGAATAATGATACGATATGATGTGATATATTGTGAGGAGATATGGAATTTTATGAATATTTAAATGTTGTGATGATGATGGATATGATGTGATCTCTACTATGAATGTAAATTCTATGAATGTTTAAAATGTTATTGATGATGAAGGGATAGGATGTGATATACTATGTGAATGTGAGATCCTATATGAAGGTTTAAATGCTATTTGAATGATGTTGGATATGAATCAATATATTATGTAAGAAATCCTTGATTTATGAATGGGTGTGGAATTAATTGAATTATGGGATATAATGGATCTACTTCTAACTTGAAACTTTGATGTTAAAGTTGTTGGCACATGGATACTGAATGGAAATTATGGTTGTATGCAATTACATGATGATAATGCATAGATATGTATGAGTTTATTATTCTGAGACTAATCTACGGGGTTGAATGGGCTATGTATGAAATAGCCAAGATATTCGATGATGAAAGTGGATGTCATGTGACCGCTGGATGATAAACAATATGGTATGAATCTTTGTATGTAGAATTATATTGGTTTGGATACATTGCTATGATAATAAGCTGGACCGGTCGCGAGTTTAGGAAGTGAAGCACCCAAAACCGAATAAGCGATAGAAAACTCTAGCAACAGTGCCTTTGTATATTCCATTGTAGGGTCGCAGTGCCCTAATCCTGATAGGAGGGTGGAGAATTTCACACCATGTATCCCCTCTAGAAACACAGGTCATGGGAGGGGCCCGGTGTTGGCTCATGCTCCCCTAGGCATTAATGATGATGATTGTCAGTTTCTTGTTGGGGAAGCTTAGTCAAGATAGTGACATACCTTCACGGGTTCTATTTGGAATTAGGTCAATATAGTTGAAACTCAAAGGTAGTTCAGTAGAGGAAGGATAGGAATGGAAGATGGAAGTAATTTAGGGAGGGAAGGATGAGTAGAAATAGTTAGCGAAGAGGGTGTATGGAGATTTTCCTTATGGTGGAATTTATTGTGCCTTCTAAAAAGAAAATGTGTATATATGAATATTCATAATTACTTAACTAAACTACAATAATCTAAATACTTGATTGTTGAACTAGATGATTGTAATTAAATGATTTTGCAAACATTTGATTGAGTTATTATCTTTATAAAATGAATAGTCTCTTGATTGAATGTATTGGATGCATACATAAAATCAAATGAGATGATAGTTATTGTTATTAATACATGCACGAGACTTCTATATTACCTAGCTACACATGCATTTCTTGCACATGTACACTAGGCTATGTATGAGTTTTCTTGGCTTACTATGATAATGTTGTTTATGGATATGAATGTGTGAACCCTATGTCTTTTTCCTTGTATCTTAAAATACTTTAGCTTCGGGACAAAGTTTCCTGAAAGGTGGGTGTATCTTAACAACCCTAAGAGAGAAATTAATTAATTTCTGAATTAATAATTGTTTAATGTATATTAGTAAGTCAAAATTAGTATGGCCATTAAAATATTTAGTTAATGGTGGAGTTTAATAAATTTTTAATTTATTTAATGAAAGACTTTGTCGAATGGTGGAACCATTAAAGAGAAGGGGAAAAGGTGGTTGGCATTGAATGGAGGGATAAGATTGAATGAATCTTAATGAAAGGGAGAAGCCACGTTGAATGGGAGAGAGGGGAAAGGAGGGATAAGAGGGAGGGGAAAAACATTGGAGAGGGGGACTTTTGATTTTGAGGGGGATAGAGCATTATTTTTCATATTGGAAGCATGGGCATTTTATTTTGGGAGGTGGAAAGTATGCGGGTTTTAGGCACAGGAAGCTTGTTGTGGGGTGAGGCAGGGGGCACCTATTCTTGGGAAGTTTTGGGCTTGGGGCGAATCCACAGGCCCTGGGAGTTTTGGGCTTGGGGGCCAGGAATCCTGGAGCTAGGGAACCAGATAGGCTCTATTCTTAGCTGGCTAGGAGGTTAGACGGTTTTGGGCAGAGTATCACGCAGAGTTGGAGGACAGCAGTAGCATCAGTTAGAGGTATGTATTTTCGTTATTCTATTGTGTTATATGTAATTTATTATGATATGCTCATAAATTTTAATCATGCTGAATGGTTATATGCTGGTTATGAATTTTTGTATGCTGACTAAGGAATTGTAAAGATGTTAGGGTAGCACCTCTCTAATTAAATTTATGTTTTATAAGGCTCTGTTGGAAGAGACCTTACAATACACTACACTAAATCACTTTACATCTAATAATAGAGAATGTAATTGATGTGAAAAGAGGCTTTATTCTATTCCATCATATAACTTGGTTGGAGTATTAAAATGCACCTGTAAACATCTTAAAAATCATCCCACTTTGATATATAAGTGAAAACATGTTATGTTTCCAATATTTAATCATAAACTCACTCAAAATACTAAAATGAATTCTTTGGAAAATAATAGGTCTAAACTCATATATAATCATGAAAATGGTCTTAATTTAATGCTGTGGGAAAGCGGAATATGGTGAAAAGTAAAGTAAAAGGTTCGTAAAAGAATGGCATTTTGGCAGGTTGGACAAAAAAAGTATTTCATAGAAAATAGATTTTATAAATAATTATTAAAATATTGTACATCATCATTTAGTTTTATCCAACCTCTTCTTCTTAGGTCTAAAATTCCTAAGCATTTCATCAATATATATATCTTCGTTCTCTGGGTGCTCTTCAAAATATGATTGTGATTGTGTCCTCTCACACAGAGAAGTCCTAGTCACAGGGTAATGGAGGAAACTATGATGAGGCATCACCTACACAAGTAAAAAATATAAAATTTAGATGGTCAGTTTTTAAATATCATTGAACTAGTTCAGTAATATTAAAAAAAACACCTGCAATGTCATTATTTACCTAGTGCACTAGTTGACAGTGTTGGAATGGTTTCCCCCACGTGATCCTCTTCAACTGTACGACCCTCAAGTAAAAAATTCTCTACCATTGACACCACAAAATTAATAAGGACAATCATAAATGTATAATTAAAAAAGAATAGAAGTACAAAATGTATAACTACGAAATTATTAAGTATATGATTAAAATAAAGCCATATTACCATCATGTTCCTCAGTCGTAGCACCATCGTGGGGCTGCAACCCAGTGGAATGGGACTGCATGGGAGAACCATCTTCTGGTTGCAAACCGCTATCAATGCACTGCTCTCTAATACTAGTGGGTTGGTTGACAATGTTTCTCCTCTCATTAAAACAAATTTGTAACACTTTAAGTTTATTGATGATATCAAACATGACTGTATTATATTAATAATAATGGTTAATTTGGATTGAATTTTATTTACCTTATCCTACAAGTGGTTCTTGGTAACTTCCCCAATCTTTTCTGGTATTAAACTACAACTTTATAGCCGTACTTGTAACCAAGCTGGAGGTCTTTCTCTGTGGTTTCAATATTGAACTCATCACCCTGCATTGCATAAGAGTATGTATTTTTAATTTTATTGGCTGCAATTACCTAAAATTTTGAAGGTGATACAAATAATATATTTGGGTACTTACAATTCGTGACTGCAACTTCAAGTAGTCGTCCTGGCCTAGCCTGTGTTGGCCACATTTGGAAAGCCTTGCTTTTGTTTCCTTTGAAGTGCTAGTCAACCTATCATTAAAATTTTCAAGTATGTTAATATATACCACACTTTTATTTACATCTAAAAAAAAATGAAGGTATTGAATTGAAATTGTAATTTACCTCTTGGGACCAACGATTGTTTTTCCTTCATCTGTCAATTTATTTTCTTTTGTGTCCTCAATGAGGGCGTTCTACTCCCTCTCTGGAATCATCATAGGATGCTCATACCTATCGTTTTGTTTCATGTGCTTCCTATACATTTCTCGTGTATATTTTAAATATTGGCCAGCTGCAGCGATAGCCAAGGTGTTATTAACTGTGTCTACACCAAAAAGGCTTTCAAGGTAATCCATCAATTCTTTTTTGAGGTTGGAATTCTGGGAATTCCATCTCTCCCATATGGTGGGCCCAAAAATCAGTAATTCTTTATTCTCCAAGGACCTATAAAAATCGTTGTTCCCTACACGCAAAAATATTATATGATTTTTAATTTAAAAATAATAATTTAGATGATTTATATTTTTCTACATAGAGAACATGAAACAATTAAAATTTTAAAAATTACCTGGGACTTTAACTTGCTTTAATGTAATCCATTCCTAGTTGACCATAAATGTTCCCTTAAGGGTCTTCATGCTGGTCACACGTATTTCTTTAGGAAAATCAACCATATAGTTGGTCAAATCATCAACCTCATCTCCGTCACCACCTCTAGAGCATGCCTGTGTGGCAGCTTCCTGGGTGTGCGTGTTGTGGCTCCCACCTAATGGTGTGGAAGGTGGAGATATAAATAGATGCGTCCTAAAAGGTTTATGAGGTCCTGCATTGGGACCCTTTGGTGTCTGTGCAGAGCTACTGCAACCGACACAATGCATGTCGGGGTTAATAGGATCCAAAAATCTCTATATAAGAAATACAACATTTTTTCATTTAGATAATGTAAAATTTAAAAATCAATCTTTCATAATTGATATTATGACACAAAAATAAAACCACTTGAAATTATGGTTATTACCTTATATGTGTTAGTCCTTGTTATAAATTCTCTGATCCTTTCTTCGACCTCAGGAGTTTGATCTAGAATATCTAACAATGGAGCTAGTTGCTTATTTGCTTTATTGATATTTTTTTAATTAAAACCATAGGGTCAAGGGATTCATGCAAATCCGTTTTGCCGAGAAAATCATCATTAACATCATGGTCTTCTGACTAAATATTTAAGAAAATAAATGATAATTCAGTTATGTAAACAAATAAAATAACTTATCCCAACATAAATAAAATGCACATTAAATGCAATTCAAAAAAATTTGTTCGTTTACCTATTCTGAGGCTGCTTTTGATTTACCGCGATCAGCCTGCCACATTATAGTAAAATTAGAACCATGATCATTATCATGATAAATAAATTCAAATGTATGAGAAATCCTCCCTTTATATTGACATCCAGGGAGGAATGTTATTGTTGATAACAAAAATAGGCCACACTGAGTAAACAAACCGAAGCTCTCCAAATGGATTAACACCGTAAATAACATAATGGAAATCATAAAATATAAGAGTCATTTCTTACAGGTTGGGTAAATTAGTATACTGACCGACTGAGAAAATTAAAATGAAACGAGAACGAGATGGGTCAATATATAGAGTGGGTGTGTGAGTAATATTTGATTCTAGAAACCCTTCCATATCATCAAGGCATGAGAACAATCTATCCATGTCAAATTTCAGTGCATACAGAAACATTTTTAAATAATTTCAACATTGGCCCCATTCACAGGTTAATGTTTCCCATCATGTACTGATCTAGCCCTAATACAATGTCTTTTAGTTGTTTCCTTTAAAACACGACCAAGATGCACATTCCCACATCTACTAGTACTGCAAGGGCATGCACTAACGTTGATAAAGAAGAACTTGATCAATCGCACAAGCTTCAATATCAGTTATTTCTTGTCTTTTTTTTTGCTCTCATCTAAGTACTCCTTTTCTCCATAAAAAATATTAGTACAAAATCATTATTTAAATACAAAATCTCATCTATTTCCTTATTCTTTCCATGACCAAAATTATGGGCCTAATTGGCATAATGTTGGTTTTGAACGACACATATGATGAATATAAATATTGGGTGTGTGAGTGATATTTGAGTCTGGAAACCATCCCATATCATCAAGGCATACAAACAGTCTATCCATGTCAAATTTTGGTGCATATAGAAACATTTTGAAAAAAATTCAGCGTTGGCCCCATTCACAGGTCATTGTTTCTCATCATGTACTCTATCCCTAGTACAATGTCTTTTAATAGTTGTTTCCTTTAAAATTCGACCAAGAAAATTAAAACGAAACGAGGACAAGATGGGTCGATATATAGAGTGGGTGTGTGAGTAATATTTGATTCTATAAACCCTTCCATGTCGTCAAGGAATGTGAACAGTATATCCATGTCAAATTTCAGTGCATACATAAACATTTTGAAATAATTTCAACGTTATCTCCATTCATACGTTATTTTTTCCCATAATGTACTCATATAGACCTAGTACAATTTCTTTTAAATGTTTCCTTTAAAATACGACTGAGATGCACATCCCCGCATCTACTAGTACTACAAGGGCATGCAATAACATTGATAAATAAGTACTTGATTAGTTGCACAAGCTTCAAGTTATTTTATGTCTTTGTTTTTTTCTCTCATATAAAAACTCTTTTTCTCCATAAAGAATATAATTAGTATGAAATCATTATTTAAATACGAAATATCATCTATCGCCTTCTTCTCCCCATGACCAAAATCATGGACCTAATTGGAATGATGTTGGTTTTGAATGACACAGACGATGAATATAAAGAGTGGGTGTGTGAGTGATCTTTGAGTCTGGAAACCCTCTGATATTGTCAAGGCATACAAACAGTTTGTCCATGTCAAATTTCGTTGCATACAGAAAAATTTTGAAAAAATTTCAATGTTGGCCCCATTCACAGGTCATTGTTGCCCATCATGTACTCTATCCCTAGTACAATGTCTTTTAATAACTTTTTCCTTTAATATTTGTCCGAGAAAATTAAAAAGAAATGAGGACGATATGGATCAATATATAGAGTGGGTGTGTGAGTAATATTTGAGTCTGGAAGCCCTTCCATATCGTCAAGACATGTGAATAGTCTATCCATGTCAACTTTCAGTGCATACATAAACATTTTGAAAGAATTTCAAAGTTGGCCCCATTCACAGGTTATTGTTTGCCACCATGTACTCTATCCATAGTACAATGTATTTTAGGTGTTTCCTTTAAAATATGATCGAGACACACGGTGTCCCCATATCCAGTACTACAAGGGAATGCAATAATGTCGATAAAGAACTTGATTAATCACACAAGCTTCAATATCATTTATTTCTTGTTTTTGTTTTTGACTCTCAACTAAGTACTCTTTTTCTCCATAAAAAATATTAGTACAAAATCATTATTTAAATACGAAATCTCACGGGTCGATATATAGAGTGGGTCTGTGAGTGATCTTTGAGTATAAAGATGAATGAATGAACTTCTCTTGGTTTTGAGAATAATTTATTATCTACCAAAAAAGGACAACCACGTGAAGGTGGAAGCTCATATGGCCCCTCCCCCTCTGCCCCTCCCCCC
>SNQJ01S0135339.1:0-20463 GCA_010110895.2 Picea sitchensis
AATGGAAAGAAAAATGTTCATAAGAATAAAAATGAAATGTCATTGTTAAAACTTGATGTCAAATTTGAGTTTCCCATATATGATGGTGAAGTAAATGCAGAAAAACTTGACAATTGGATCAGGTAGATGGAGGTATACTGAAGTGTGCAATAGATCAAAGATGAGGCCACACAAATCAAGTTGGCATCTTTGAGACTTGCATGTACAACTCTCATTTGGTGGCAAAGCAAGCTGCAAAAGGGAACACAACAAGTGGGTAATGTATTTCCATCATGGAAGAGTTTCATTTCTGCACTTAGGAAACAATTCTATCCTTTGGATTATAAATAAAAAACATTAATTGAATGGCAATCTTTAAAACTAAGAAAAGGACAAACAATGCAAGAATACACTGATGGATTTCGAAAAATGACATTAATGTTAGACATCCCTTTACAAACACAAGAAACTCTTATGAAGTATATAGGAGGTTTACCTGCGCATATTAGAAACACTGTTTTCATGTTTGGATCCACTAACCTTGATGAGGTTTCTGTTCAAGATACGTATATTGAAGCAGGGAAAGTAGGTGTGTAAGGGGAATCATCGTCTTCAAAGAAAGAAGACAAGAGGAAAAGGCATGGCAAGAATGAAAATGCAGTGATGAGGAAGGAAGGAAAGCCATCTTGCAAGCATTGCAAGAAAGAGGGACATGATGAGGACAAATGTCGGCAGTTGCATCCCGAGAAGAGGCCAAAGTGGTTCAAAGAAAATAAGGGAACGCAAACAGTGGCAACGAAAACAAAACCCACAGACTTGGGATCGGATTTAGGTGATGAATCAAAGATCTCATTGGTTGGTATGACAGGTAAAATTGGTGAAGACATTGATTGTAGAAGTAAGTTGTTTCATATAAGGGTAATCATGTGACACACTAAGATAGACACATTAATCATCAATGGATCTCAATCTAATCTAATCTCAGAAGAATTGGTTAAGCAATTGGGGTTAAAAACACAACTACATCATAAGCCTTACACACTTAAATGGATAAGCAACCATCATCAAATGCACATAACAAAGCAGTGCACAATCAAATTTGCAATTTCATCTAAGTATGTGGATGAAGTAACATGTGATGTAGTTCCATTAAGAGAATGTGGAATGGTCTTAGGTAGTCCATACTTATATGATCATAAGGCAATCTTCTACAGGACAAAGAATCAATATCAATTCACTAAAGCAGGTCAAGATTATGTGGTTCATGCTCATCATGTTAAAGAAAATAAAACACTTCAAACAATGGAACAATTAAAGAAGGCAGTGCAATCAAGAAGCAAACCAATAATTGTTTCAAATGAAGTAATTGATCTTAAGAAAGAACAAGAAATGATTGTTGAATGGAAAATCAATCATAAGTTGCTTCAAGATAAGCTCATGTCGTGCAAATATCTAAAGTATATCAACTCATTTGCAATCGTCTTTTTGATGTTGTCATTAGTAATGATTTCTACATGGATGATAGTGGCTTCAGTAAGATGTAGCAGGGTTCAAATGGCTAACAATATACTGTCAGTTGTCATGATTGTGTTACAGTTGATCTTGATGAGACAGGTGCATAGGACAGAGTTCAGAGACAGAGGACAATTTGGGTGGCCTATCCCAATCTTGTTGACTGGTCAGTAACCTTTTGGGGACCAAAAGGTCTTTTAGTGGGGAAGTGTGATCTAGAATCGGATCCAGAAGCCTGACAGGGCTAAAAAATGCTAAAAAATGAAAGTGCTCGGAATCCGACAAAACCAATGCCATTTTTTCTGTCTCGTCTTCCTGATTCCGGCCATATATTTACTTCGTCAAACGGGCCCCGTATGCATAAGATATTGTGTTCTGTCCGAAAACCCAAACAGGTAAAAAAAAGGGGATGACTGTATAGTCCGTACAATGCCACGTGGCAGGTTGGTTGTACAGGCCCTATGGTCATACAGATGACATGGTAGCTCCTGGATATGACACGTGGTAGATGATGTGGCATACGACAGACAACTGGACCAATCTATGGGTGACACATGTCACCACTGTAAGGGTGACACGTGGCACGGGATGACGTCAGCAAGTGACTGGGCAGGTACGGTGGCAGGGTACATGGCAGACACGTGGAGCATCCAGCATTTGACACTTGGTAGTTTTTGGTTGGTTGTTGATGTGCCACATGGCCCAATCATGGGCTGCCACGTGGCACCCTGTGGTTGGTTCATGGTTTATGTAAAATTATTTGGTTTTACCGTGGGTCAAACCCCCAACCTCTCCTCCATGCAATGGACTGGCAAGACCGGGCTAACCACCTGGGCCACTGTTGGTGCCTATTAACCATATGGAAATAAATGTATTTAAGTTTGTTGCAACGGATAGTTGGTCGCGGAAAGGGCCGGGGCTTAGCCCCAGCCCATGGTTTCAACCGTGGCCATACACCCGAGGGCGCGGGCAACCAAATGCACAGAGTTTGGATAGGGCCTACCCCTCGGACTTCAGCGCCACCATATAACCACTACCAATGGAACCGGGTCTATCCACCATTTTGGGTGCATGGTTAAGTTAATATTCCGTGGTTCTATGACTACGCCCAATGACCAGGAGCCAGCAAGGGGGGGCTAGCGCACAAACGGTTGAGCGCCCAGCCACATGGCCGCCTCCCATATGACCAAGAGCACGCACGTTTTGGGGAATGTGCCTATTATTATACAGAAGTGGGTTTTTTGCCAATGTTTTGGGATTTTTAATTGATTTTTGCCTGATTTTAATGGATTTTCTCCATTTTTGGGAGATATTGGGCATTTTTGGAGCCCAAATTTTGGGAGGAAGTTGGAGATGGATAACCAACTTTAGATATATATAAACCAGGCCTATTTGAGGCCATGGAGGATAGTCAGAGTAGAGTTATGCTGAAGGGAATCCAAGCCAAAGCCATTTTTACGCAGGGAAGCTATTGAGGAGCAGACGCTTGCGGGCCATTTCTGGGAGCTCCGGACGTCCGTTTTGTGTGTCGTTTTCTTTGCAGGGTTCTAGAGATCTGAAAGAACATGACCAGATCAATCTTGTAGCCAATTGGAACTATTGCGATGTATTTTTGAGCTTTTGAACAAAAATAAAGAAGCCTCCCCCACATAGACAAATGCCCGAAGACGTAGGCAAAAGTTGTGCCAAACTCCGTTATCAATTCTCGTGTTATGGTTTGTTGTCTATTATTTCATTTCAGATATGAATATGTGTATATGGATGTCATAATTCCTCTCTTTTCCTCATTATTTCATTAAGCTTCTCAATTGGATAATTAACGCATGCAAAATTAAAACTCAACCATAGTCATTAAAAGATCCAACGGATCATCCGGAGATAGATCACCAAGAGAGGGGGAAGAAGGGGTTGCCGATTGAATGGCTTGATAAGAGGATTCAATTGGACTTAAAGGAATTTGGTCACCATAGAGAAGCTGATCACCAAGGTTGGGTACTATCCACGGGTCAAAAGACGCAGGGGTTTCTCGAACAAAGGTGGAAATCATGTTGATTGAGGTGACAGATGGATGTGGAATATCGGGTGGTGGAATGGGGAAAGTACCCATCAACGAGGAATATTTAATAAGACCCACACCGACATTCTCATATCCAGGGGGTGTTTTCTCAATGAAAGGTATGTTCCTGGTATGTGTATCAAAGTTAAATAAGGCCAATTGGTCCACCGTAACTACTTTTCCCTGATGTGGGAAACGTATGACATGGAAAAGAGTGGGCACAACTACACACATGGAATCAATCCATCTATGGCCAAGTATAAGGTTGTAATCGAGAGGAGCGTCAAAGACCTCAACTTCAACGTTGACCATTTTTCCTTCTAACGTAATAGGCAATGAAGGGAGGACACCGTAAGGCTTAAATCTAAAGCTATTAAAGGATTTGAGCGTGTTGTGTGATTCGGTTAAGGGAGGAGAGTTGATGTCTTTCTAGCAGGTAATAGACATGACACACGTCGATGCACCCTCATCAATAACTATTCTACAAATGTTCTTTTCGGAGACAATAACTTGTATTTGAAATGCGAGTTGAGGGGGTTACCTTGGAATGTGATCTTCCAAGTCAAAAATTATTAAATTTGTGTCCGTAGGGTCAATTCCACCAATGGATTTCAATAGTACCTTTCGTTGTGTAGGAAAATTCTGAAGGACTTCGAGGGATGACTTCGTGGACAGTGCTTGGGCTAGATCTTCTACAATACTGTAGTTCTTGGTAGCACGTGCATGAGGATTGAAAGTAGACTTTTGAACAACACCCTTTGGGGGAGGGCGAAGAATTGTATCTAGGCTCGGTCATTCGAGATGAAGAGGACCATTGGTAGGTGGAGCCGAGAGATATGGTTGGACCGACGAAGGAGGTATTTCATTAACCCTCTCTTTGGAGGAAGAATAATATTTAGCTTGAGTGGTAAGTGTGACATCATTCTTCTTTGAATCACCTGTACACATTAAGACATAGGATGTAGTGGAGGGGGAAGGTTGGTCATGAATGACCAATTGGGATTGCTACTGAGAAGGCAAGGGTTGTGACAAAACGGCCAGGGTAGACGGTTTCAGGGTCCCTTGAAGGAACTTAGTAACCTTGGCTCGTCTTGGACAATCCTTAGTGTAGTGATCATCACTACAGATAAGACAAAGGTATTGGGGTTTGCGCTTATCCTTATCATCAATAGGTTGTGTTTTGGTCTTCTCAGATTGTGTATTATTTTTATCCTCCTTATTCTTACCCTTCCCTTTTTTGGATTTATTCCTTCCGGCAGGGGTAGATTGAATAGAGTTCACCTCAGATGTCTTATCGACGGGAGGAGTAGGAGACGGAGCATGTTGAAAATTAGAAGCAACGGACTTGGGGTTGGTGGTAGAGGCTTTTGCAGAGTGGGGTTGGGCATGGAAAGTTCCAATCACACCATCAGCCACATGAGAAGTAGCAGGATCCATTGAAGTAGAAGTATTAGAAGGACGAGGTACATCAGGGATTAAACCATAAAGAGTACCCATTTGTGAGTAAACGAGGTCAAGGTATTGAGCACGAATGATTGCTTTTTCTTCTGTGACAACTCCACCCATGGCGATGTCATGAGCAATGTCATTCATGAATGATTTTGTGAACCACTCTGCTAGTAACTGATCAGGAAGCTTGAGTTTGATGAGACGTCATCTCTGTCACCACTCATGAATGTGATCATAGATATGAGTATCTTTGGTTTGTTTGAAAGAACTTAAAATTTTGGTTCCTGTTTCCTAACGGATCGATAACTAGTAGTGGGTGAGGAAATCCATGGGAAGGGTGTTAAAGTTAGTGAAGAAGCCTCGTGGTAATTCTATATACCACTTCGCAGTGGAACCCATGAGAGTTCGCTGAAAAAGACGTAATTGAATAGAGTCATACATCAAAGAGTTGGATGAACACCAAAGGTGGAAAGTCATTACATGATTGTTCGGGTCCTCTCTTGGTTTACCATCAAACTTAGGAATGTCGGATGATAGTTTGGCTGGTATGATGAGCTATTGAGGACAGTGATGAATAGGATCATTTAAAACTCTAGACAGATCAAGGAGGTCCAAGGTGGCTAAGAAGGGTAACAATCTATTCACGTGGGGGTACTGGTGACTTTGGGGAGGAAGTCCCGTAGGTATACCAGTAGGACTATAAGTAATTTGCATATAATGCGAAGATCCAAGTAGATTCAGTTGTTGGTGTGGAGGCATGTAATTTATAGGGTTCTATTGGTTAGGGTGGTTCCCTTGAACATGCACGTTGGGTCTAGCGTTCAAGCCCCAAATGGAATTGGACAAACCTGGATATGGTTGGCTCGTACTAGGGGGTATGAAAGAGCTATCTTGAGGCTATTTCCCCTCGGTCGATTGAGGATGATTTTGGATAATATAGTTCCAATATTGGGCCAAGCCTATAGGTATGTTCTATCTAGAGGGTGGGGTAGGTGGGGTTTTCCCTGCAATTAGAGGTTGCGTCCCAATTGGGATTTGAACTCCAAAAGGGGATTGTGTTTGGCCTCCAGGGTGAAATTGTCTACCAACAGGAATCTGGTAATTAGGTGTGAAAGACTGGGTGGTGCCACTAGGGTTGGTTCCTCCAATAGGGGATGGAAGAGACCCTCTAGAAGGGGGTCGAGGAAGTGTCAGAATAAAACCAGGAATAAGATGGTGCCCAGAAGGAGTGGAAATGCCAGGAGTCCCAAATGGGATTTTTGTAGGAACAAGAATAGAGGAATTCAACACATGATATCCAGGGGGAAGTGTCGGGGTGAATATGGGCGATAGTGGCATGCCAATGGGGGCTTGGCTAGCCACCGTATTCCCGGTGTGAAGATTCATAGTATATGGGACCATTGTATAATGGTCCATTTGAAGGGGGATAGTCAACATATGGTCGGTTGGTTGAGCATCTGAATCAGGGAAATAATAGGTAGTAGTAAAATGTATCGCGTCTAGATCAGATGTTTTGGGTGGCTCAGGTGTGACAGTCATATCAACGCCTATTCTTGAGCCAAAGATATCCCATCTAAAAATTCCAGTAGTCCAAAAAGGATCCCAACCTTCAGGGCCTGTGAAAGGTCCAGTTGGTAATCCAGAATACTCAACAACAATATCTCCAGATGAATTCACTCGAACAGTATGTCTCACAGATTCGGGAGGAAGTCGCAAGCCCTCTAGAGAATCTGTAATTCGAAATTGGTCTAAATAGTCAGTTATTTCCACTTGTGGAGTGGCAACATCTTGGACTTCACTCTATTGAGGAGAGCCCTCCGATGAGTTGGTAGGAAAGGGTTGAGAACCTTCCATATCTTCTGGGGGTAGTCCTTGCATTCTACATGAACGACGTGGAGGGTCAATGGTGATCGATCTAAAATCTCACGAAAGAAATTCTATTGCCAACTTATGGAAACAAACATCATGTGCTAGTAAAATCTATGAATCAAAACCAAGCAAGCAAGACCTTCCTATTCCGAGGTCACTAGTTGGTGATGAAATCCAACATCGTGATGTCAAGACAAGAAGGGGTTGGGCTAGGGTGGAAAAGTTACGTTGATAGCCTGCTTAACGGACTTACACCCTAGTGCAAGATCCCACACATAATCGTGGGTATACCCTCCAAGGAGCCTTAGTGAGTCTGGCCAACATCGATTCCAGGTACTGTGAAGACTTACCCCTTCACAGTCACCTTTTGTAAGACTCTAAGAAGATAGGATACTAAAGTTACCACAAACAAAAATGATGTCTGGGGAAACAGTCGACAGTCCGATCCACACGCAAGGGCAGGGTATCTAGCCCAAAATCAACTTGAGAGGCTTCCACTCATCATTGTGGGTATACCTTCAAGCGAACCCCGTAATACATGAAATATTTACATCGAGATCAATAAAGCAGGGTGAGTAACTCTGTCAATCTCAATGCGACCTTAGGTTTGACCCTTGTGTGAGAAGGGCTTCCCAGGACAAAATGTTGCAAATGGAATTTGACACTCCCTATCGCAATATACTATTGTGTGCTTTGCACTTTGGAGAGTGTGTCTCACTACCTATTCCAAAGCTCTAGCCTAACTAATGTTGGTGCAAAAGAGCCCTAGAAAATGTTACTAGTTGAATTTTAAAGTTGCACAATATTATTAAAGGTCGTTGTTTATGCAAGGGGGAGACGAAAATGAAACCAACGTTGTGTAAGACTTTGACCCAATAATGCGTAAATAGAAATGAATGATACAAACTTTCGTTCGATGAATTCTATCTACAACAGGGAAAAAGGCGTTTTCTGGAACAATGCAAACTACGATGTATGATTCTCTTTTTAAATGTAGTACAAAACAATCATTGACAATATAAATTCACTATTCGTTCTCTTTCAATATTTTAACACCAATATTTTCTGAATAAATTATTGCTTAAAAGAAAAAGAATTTAATTTTTTTTTTTAGAAACTAAAAAATAGGGATGGAGCTAAGAAAAAGTAAGAAACCAATGAAAATAAAATACTCAACAAACACCCAAATCGATCTTTCAATGGAGATAAAAAAATAAAAAATTGACAAGGAAAAGTCTCTTCAAATGCACATGGACAAAGAAATTTCCAAGCAACAAGCAATCTAAAAGGACAATTAATCCCAACTTTTAATCCAATCAAAGACTTTTGACCAAACAAGCACTCAGATCTTAGAATCAAAGATTATACCCTTGTTGATAAAAGGTCAAGAAGTAAAAACTGGGAAAAAATGATTAAGAAGAGTTTTCGGTCTCCGAAAACCAATCAACCGCAAGATTTGAAGTCAATAAATAGTCAAACACTGGCAAAATAAGTTCTTCCTAGGTAAAGAAACAAATATGGGCATCGAAAAAGACAAGAATACCTAATCCAAAACTTTTACAAATGAGTTCGCAGCCTAGTACTAGGGTACAATGCGAAAATTAGGAATTCTCACAGTCTAGACAGTGGCAGGGTGTGAGAAGGTCGCACTGGACTGAATAGTAGGGTGTGAAAATCAATGGTTCTCACAGGATATAGAGAGGTACAGTGCGAGAAGGTTTGTAATCAAGGAAAATTTGGAAAAGGGACAAAAAATTTGAGTGAACTTCTAGGTCCACAGAGTCTATATGGGTCTCCTACAGACTCAGAGACTAGTTGGCAATGAAAAAAGTAGGCTAAAATAAAATGGCCAACAAAAAACCACAAAATGAGTCGTATCCCCAGCGGAGTCACTAATTTTGTTATAGGATAAATCTGTATATGCGGACATTAACAGATCTCCCTAGATCCACCTAGATCTAGAACAAAATAGGACAGGACATGACACTTCCCCTAAGTTACAATCATTGAATTTGTCATTGAAGAAGGAATAAGTGACGTACCTTTAGATATCGCTTCCTTATGTCTTTGTTGTCCCTTCTTCTCTTTGGTATCCTTGTGATATCAAATCTACAATGACGCAAATCGACTAAGGTGAAAGAAACAATAATACATTCAATGAAGACTTAAACATGTGATCAAGGAGTCATGTAATAAAATAAGAGTGATTTTATGGAAAAGGGACATGCCACTGTATTATATTAAATAAAAGTAGAATATACAACCATATTGCCTTGATGTCGCAAGCTTCCTTTCGGTGGTCCTTCGTTCCAACACACACACACTTGCTCCACGCTTGCATGAAGAAGATCCACTATGGCTTGATGGACAAATGGGGGCCTCAAGAATCAATTCCAATAGGATTCCTCACACAATTTTGAATATGTTCTTTCATCAATTATGTATTCAATCTTGCTTAACCTCTTCCTTGAGAAACCTTTCATTATATAGGAGAATGAGAGATGGTTAAAGCAATGAGGATGATCTTGCTAAATCTGAGAAGTCAGTAGGATTCCAACCATGTGAATGAAAACTCATTTTCTAGAAGATCCTCTTCAAGAACCTTCATAACCTCTTCTCCCTTTTAATATTTGAAACAGGTTTGCACCTACTTATAGAGAAAACTGCGAACATATCACAATCCAAGTATAGAGTAGCCTGTGAGAATCAGGGTTTCTCGCACCCTACAATACATGTATCCTGCGAACTCATCTTAAAAATATGTTTTGTAGAAGAAGACAACATTCACTTTTCTCAGGAAGAAGGTCCTTATGAGAGCCTGAACACATAACTGTAGAGACATCACCAGAGTGACCAAAATAATGTGTAACACACACAACTCGCTCGAAAATTGAAATGGAAAAACATAAAATAATCAAACAAGTATCCAAAAAGGAAACTTAAAAATCAATTTTTTGATTTTTTTTAGGAGATGTATCCTTTTAAGGCTTGGCCATTCACCGGGAGGGTGTCTGGTTTGCCTCTCAAATTTTGCAACTGATATGTTCCTACCCTAGTTTTCTCAGATACCTAGAAAGGTCTGAGCCATATATTTTGTAATTTCGAATGTTTTCCCTTAGGTTCATTTGCTCTATCCCATTTTACGACTAAGTATCCTACTTCAAAACTCTTCTCTTTAGCCTTATGGTTGTCAAACCACCTTTTAAATATATGTTGATGAGCGGTGAACTTAGATTTAGATTTCTCCCTTTCCTCTTCAAGCATGAGGAGGGTATCAATTCTTTGTTTATTAACTGATAAGGGTTGTCCTCTTGAAGCCTAATAAAGTTGTAGTGATGGAAGATACAACCCATTTGGGAGAATGGATTCTTGTATGTATACCAGAAAGTATGGATATTTTCCTATAGCTTCCTTGGGTGTTACTCTATCTTCACATAAGGAATTATGAAGCAATCTATTCCAATTTGTCTGATTGTCTGTGACTGTTTTCTTGAAGATCCTCACTAGTTTTTTATTAGTTGATTATGCTACCCCATTTCCTTGTGGGTAGTAGTTTGTAGAGTATATTATTATGATCCTTTTGTCCAGAGTGAACTATGTTAATAGAGTAGAAGAAAAGTAGGCAACATTGTAAAAAACGAGAATGGAAGGCATCCCAAACCTTGTGATCAGTTGTTGTTCTATGAATTGGATTACAACCTTTTCATTCACGTGAGTCAGAGGGATGGCCTCTGTCCATCTTGTGAAATAATTCATAGCAGTCAGTATATATTTATGTTGTTTTGAATAATTCAGAGTAATCTCCCCTATGATGTCTAACCCCCATTGCTCGGATGATCTGGACATGGTCATTGGATGGAGTGGGACAACTATTCTCTTTTCTCTACCAACACTCATTTGACAAGATTTACATTTTCTAGCATATTTATGAGTGTCCCTAAATAGAGTAGGCCAATAATAACCATCTCTTAATATTTTGTGCGTTTTGGCATCTCCTGCAAAGTGTCCACTTGCAGGACCATCATGGAGCTCCCTCATAACCTTTTCTACATATTCATGTTCGAGACATCTTAGGAGTAGTCCATCATAATTTATGTGGAAAATTACTTAATTTATGAGGCGATATTGTGTATATTTTATCCTGGGAGCTCTCATTTCTTTAGGGTTTAGGTTTTATGGGAAAGTTCTGTGATTTAGGAGGTAAATCAAGTTTCCATACCAATATTATTTCCCTAGGGGAATGGATAAAGCTTCACTGCACCATAGTGTTAATTCACTCTCCCACCCGAGGTCTTCGTTTATTAGATCTTGGGCTTCTGCGGCTAGTTTACACAATCCTTGTCCCTTAACTAATTTGGTAAGTTTTATATCTAGATAAAATTATTGGACAACTACCATACAATTTCCCCTTCTCTCTCCCATCTCTTGTTGAGTGAACATGGATTGGACTACAGGATGAAGCACGATGACTTTGGTGTGATTTTTCATGATGTAAGATCTAAAATGTTTCATTTCTTTGTATATCGCATAAGCATGTTTTTCTATAGAAGGGTAGTTCAGTTTGGCTCCCTGGATATTAGTGCTCATAAATGATATTGGTGCCTCATTGTTTTCATCATCTTTTTGGGTCAATACTATAGCCAAGGACTAGTCAGAGGTGAAAGTATAGAGGAAAAAATCTTTACTAAAATTGGGACTTTGCAACACTGAAGCTTGAGAGATTGCAATATTGATATTGTTGAAGGCATATTTTCGCTCGTCATCCCATTTAAACTCTGCATCCTTACGAATCATTTTTTGTAATGGTTTGGCAATTTCTATGAAATTGAGCATGAACGTCCTCATAAAGTTAATTTTCCCAAAGAAGGATTGCATAGCCCTTTTGTTATGGGGCAAGGACACTTGAGCTATTTCCTTTATTCATTCAGGGTTTATACGAATTCTTGCTTGAGGTATAATATGGCCTATTCATTTCCCTTCCTCTATACCAAATACAATTTTCTTAGGGTTCAAAGATATTCCATATTTCCTACACCTTTCAAAAATATGGGTTAGATGTTGGATATGGTCTTCTTTGTTCTTTGAATACACAATCACGTTGTCCAAATATACTACTACACACTTTTTAATCAATCCCCAAAAGGATACATACATGGCCCTTTAGAAGGTTTCCCTTGCATTAATCAACCCAAAGGGCATTTGTTTATAAGAAAAATTTCCCCACTTGGTTCGGAAGGTAGTATTCAATCGGTCTTCCTCTAAAACTAGGACCTGGTTATAACCTGGGAAACCATCTAGAAGGGAAAATATTTCAGAGCTAGACACGGTATGTAAGAGTTGTTCCATGGGTGGGACTGGGTAGTTATCCTTTTCTGATGCTCTGTTAAGGTTTATGAAATCTACACACAGGTGGATCTCCCCAGACGTTTTCCTAACATGAACCAAATTGGGTACCTAGGCAGAGTGTCTAACCTGAAAGATAATCTTAGAATCTAGCAATTTCTTCAGTTCTTGATACATCAAGTGTTCCTGAGATGAATGATAATTTTGTAATTTTTGTTGGAAAGGTTTTATCTCAGGTTTTAATGGGATTGTGTGTTGTATAATGCGAGTATCATATGTTATTAGTTTCTTGTAAGCCCAAACAAAGATATTTTGGTATTCCTTAAACAATTTGATATAAGATTTCCTATCTTCTTTGGATACTGTCTTATCCATGCTCACATTCTTGGGGTTCTCAAGGGTTCCTAAGTTTATAGTTTCATGTAAATGGCATGAGCTCCTTGTTTTTGCATTATTCAGCCCCTTAAAACTTTCTCTCAAGTCAAAGAAATCTTCCAAAATGGCCATCCATTTAGGTATCATGTGAAACTTGGGATGATCATCAACATGGTATTTTTCCCTGTTTTGTTGGTGAGATTCTATTTCTGCTAGTTTCTCTTGGAATACCTCATCATCAATAGCCAAATCTTTAAAATTATCTTCATTAGTTAGAAAATCTACAATCTGTTTATCTCCTTCCAAAACCTTCCAATTAGAAATATTGTTTGGTACTGATGGTTCGTATAGTAGTTCCACAGTGAACTTGGAGGCTTCATAGTCTTCTAAAGGATATAACCTTGAGGATGGAGTGGCTAGGGAATCAACAAGTGTGTTTTTCACCCTGGGAACAAAGGTAATGTTGAAAGCCTAAAAATTGTCTAACAAGTTGTGTACCATCTGCCAATAACTCTTTAAGTGAGATGAATTGCAATGTATAGTATTCTTTACTTTCCTGACAACGATCTCAAAATCTCCAAATACTTCCAGTTCCTTGATTTCCAAGTGAGTGGATTTCTTCAGTCCCTAGACTAGGTCTTCATACTCAACAATATTGTTGATGCATTCGAATTCTAACCTCCAGGATAAGAAATTTCATTTCCCTTTTGGGTTGTTAAGGATGCACCCTGCTCCTGATCCTTATTTTGATTTAGAGCCATCAAATTACATGGTCCACATCAGAGGTGAGGGGTTTCCTATTTCTACATGGTTGATTGCTTCTTCAATTTCAACCTCCTGGGCCACTACTTTCGTCAGGAATTATTGATGGGTCATACTTTTCTCCGAGGCCACTAGCGAATCTATCTGAAAAACCATTTCATACTTTTTATTGGATGGTATATCATATTGGTAAGGAGCAAGATTACCGAAATCATAATCATAGGAATAATTACCTAATAGAGGAAAATATGTTGACGAGGGTTCATTAGAAGTCTATAAATCGATGACAATAAGTTTAAGATATATCTCTCTGTCAATCATGATCATGTTTGGATGTCCTTTTATTGGAAACCAGAGGTGAGCCTAGTTGGTAGTAAAATATTCATTTAATTTCTCAGACCACTCCCGGCTAAGAAACATACCATAAGCCTTTGGGATGTCTACTATGATTATGTCAATTACTTGGAAAAACTTGGGCTGAGTAGCAATCCTTATCATGACATCTTTCAAATCCCCAATGGCCTTTACTTGGGTTATGTCAAATTGTATAACATGTTTATCACTTTTGAGAGGGGAAACATTCAATTTCTTGCATATTGATAATGACATGACATTTGAATATGCCCCTGAATCATCTAGGCAATTATGTAAATTTATGTGGAAAACCTCGAAGGTTAATAGGAAAGGAGGGACAAAAGGTCTCTCCTTTTTATCTAGGGAGAATGCATTCAGATTTGGTTTATTCATTAAATTGGCAGGGGATGACACATTCCCTTGATCAAATCCTTTCACAGGGGTATCTTTTAACTTCAAGGATTGTAACAAGAAATCCTTTTGTTGGGGGATCATGCACATGTCACTGACCGACACATTAGCCTTCAAATTCTTGAAGTATTATACTATGTTGTAGTCCAACTGAGTTGTTTCATGTGTGTGTATGTTTATAGGGTTTCGTTGGGAGACAACTGGTGCTTTCAAGTGATCAACTATTTGTTTCCCTCTCGAGGATTGAAAAGTGGTGGGATTAATTTGGACCGGTTGACCCCTACTTCGTGTTTGTACAGCCAAAACCTCAGCAGGTGGTTCCTGGAACTCAAATACATCGTCGAGAGGCATTGAAAAGTCAGGATCCCACAACAACATGGTTGTTTTCTCTGGTGGCTCAACGTCTTCTTGATTGGTGATATTTACTTTCGAGCCACTTGATTGTTCAGTAAGAAAAACTTCGACTAGGAACTGATTGGACATTAAATTCATAACATGCACCCATTGGGGATAATCTCTTTCAGAATGTTTCTCTTGATGGTATGTACAAAAAGATTATGATGCTACATTCCCTAGGTCGATGTTTAAGTTGGTTGGGGGAGGTTCAATTTCTTTGAAAGGCGGGTTTATTTTTAAAAAGGGTTTATAAGGCCTTTGACCTTGGTTTCTGTTGGCATAGGGGTAGACCCAGTGTTCAACTCTACAACAATGCACTAGAAAAACCCTAACTACCAACCCTTTCGGCAACACCTGTGAAGCAGATGAAGTCTCACTCGAGGTAGAGGCAGGGGTGGTTACAAGACTCAGGTGTTTGAAACCTTAGCTGGGACATAGATCTATGATTATAACACTTAATAGAGAACTTAACATTATTAGTTCGTCATTATCTAACCAATATCTACTCCATAGAGAAAACAGAGCATCGCAACATTCACGCTGACCTAATGTATATAAGAACTTAGTAAAGGAATTAGATCAGATCTAGCAGATTCAAGCACTAATAAAGGTCATAGATGTCAGATATAGCAACCAGATTCATCATAAACACAAAGAATAAACATATCTATATATCTATATCAAATAAATTATCACATAATGCATAAACACATCATCACATTGCACAGAGAAGAGTAACATAGTATTTATGTGGTTCACTCCCACCCCGGGGCTACGTCCACTAACTCTTCTTATTTATAATCTTCCTCAATGGGTTACATGCATAGAGCCTCAAAACCCTACTCCGCATAGGACAAAATATTTGCGCAGCTTGCTAGATCCTTCTTCCTTGCGTTACAGCAGAAATCCCTCCATAGTCTCTTACAATGACTTTCACTTGGCTCTGCAAGTATTACACAGTATGCACGAAGCCTTACACTTCTTGATCACATAGTGTTGACGGGCAGAAATGAACGCTCGCCAACTGGAAGAGTGGATCCGGTCCGGGGTTGTCTAAATAACCCAATCCGTTTGGGATAACCCACCCTGACAGGTTTAGTGGCTCCATTAGCCGATCTAAGTCCTAGAAAAACAAATGAAAACTACACTAAGAAACTAATCTAAATGAAAACAATAATTAAAACAAATTAATAAACAAATCTAAACTACAAATATACAATCTATTACCTAAATCATACAACTATAATTCTATAAAATTAAATGTTCAATTAACAACATAATCCAATTCAATTACAAATATACAATATTTACAGATTACAAATTTTAATGAAAACCTGCAAAAATCATTGGTAGACTGTCCTAAGACAACGAAACTATTATTTTTTTATTTTTATAATTTTATGAGAAAGAAATTAAATAAAAAACTATCTAATCTAAGAAAATAAAATAATAACTCTAAATAAGAATCTAAACTATATATATATCTATCTAAACTACTTAAATTATACTAACAAATTAACTATCAAATAACGAATAACAAACTGACCTAAAGTAACGCTTCAGTTTGTCCTGTATCCAGAAGTTGATTTAGTTGTTCGGTGTGAGGAAACCCGCACCGGATTATCCATGAACTTCTCGTAAACAAGAAGTCGTTGTGCTCTTCAAATATAAATGACAGGACAAACAAGACATAAAAATAACAACAATCTTCTAATATACAAATCATCGCATTAGATAAATCTGTATGCAAAGATTTGTACATAATGATTCATTTAACAAAAAAGGTAAACCTGTAATTCATTAAATTGAATTAAAGTGATTGCTATATTTTTTAAATAAGAGATATCAGATATGGACAACATATAAATCAAATCACATCAACATGCAATGAATTATGATAGCTAAAGTAGTCGATAATTAATTGCAAACTGATATGCAAAAAAACCTGAAACAAAAGTTTGATATATTGAAAGCGAAAGCTATTACAAGACATCAACTTTCATCTCAGTCTGAATCATAAATCCATAGTCTGGTTCTCTCCACATTGATGATGATGGTTCTCATTACAAAAAATAACAAGTATTTAAAGACCTCCCACAGGGTAAAACATCCCTGTGGGAATTATCAAAACAGTTTACAGAAAATCTAGAGATAATCTCCCAAGTCTGACTAAACTAACAACCTAAAAAAAAACCATATCCAAAGTATCTCCCACACTGCTACAACATGCCCAATTGATCACTGTAATTCGTATGCACCCAAAAGAAAACAAGAATAGACAATATTAGAAGATATTTTATGGATAAAATTGACAAAAATCTAAATTTTAAGACTAGCTACAGAATCTTCCGATTCTGTAGTTGGTCTAAATTGAACACAGAATCGTTTTAAAACCAATTCGAATCTTAAAAAATTATATTCAAACTATTAAACCAATATTTGATTGCTAATTAGAAACCAAACGAATCATTCAAATCAAAACTTGTATGCAAATTAAAACAAAATAAATCGTGGCCAATCGAAAGGTGACAGAGATAAATGTACTCTGTTAAATTTGTTATCACCAATTCGGGTAACCAAAATCGCTTAGATAATTGGACAGCAATGAAATCACTTTCATGAACCAATTCCAATCGACACAAACTATAACCGATTGAACAAATCATTTATGCAATCATTTATGTCACCTTAACCATTAACAAAATCATTGTCGAATCACAACGAAATCAACATGATCATTTTTCAAATTAATAGAATTGTATCAAACATATACCAATGATCATGCTAAATGTGTCACGCAACAATCATTTACAAATCAAATCAGATAGGAATGAATCGAAACAGTTTGGGGTCGACAAAATCGTTATGCAAAATCAACATAGCCACACGATTTTTAGCAAATAAATCTTTTGCACAAGTCAAAAGTAATCAAAACCCAAATGAGAATGTTGATTCAATACAAAATAGAGTCATCCCTGGTAAATCGAAATCAACAGATTTGTTTTGAGTCTATTAGAAACAAACAAAACTAATTGAAATCAAACAAAATTGACTATCCTAAATCAGACGAACATAATTGATTCAAAAACAAACCAATCAATTGCTTATACTAAGCTTGGCATGACAAAATCGCATAACCAAATCATAGCCACATTTGAATTTAGTAAAATGAACCTACTGTACAGGATCTATAACAAAATCGCTTTTGATGATCAAACTATAAAAGAATCATTTCAAATGTATTAAAGCAAAACCGAATCCGTTAAATTAATTCAAGAAAACTTACAGAGAAAAATTCATATTGAAATTCATACCTGGATAATTCGGTCATGATAACTTGGAATTGACGAAGGTTGTTGTCGCTTTGACATTCCTGAAGATAATCGAACCGATGGTTTTTTGTTTCTTTTCACTGGCCTGAAGCCTGTCTCTTTCTTTTGACAACACTGTCACCCATTCCTCTAACGATTTGCTCATTGATTGTAACATGGGAACATAGGTGTAATAACGCTCTATCCAAGCATTACATTGGATACATGATTATTTCTCGAGCTTTGACATAACAGGAGAGGGTTTGTTTAAGTCACCAGAAGTTTCATTGTGCAACTTGATTCCTGGGTAGTTAGGGTTGTTTTTGAGGCACGGGGGAAAATTAGATACATAGTCATAGGGATTTGTAGAGGATAGGCCACGGGAATAGGGGTACTCTTCAGCTAGGAAACGCTCGATATCGGAGTCTGATTCCTCACTCAACACTATGGGCTTCTGGTCGATGTTCTGTTTAGGTTTTTTTCGGGCAAGTCTTGATATCAAACGAGCATTTTTCTTCCCCTTTCTATCGACAGTAGTATCACTGTTGTCTTTCTTCTTCACAGGTCTTTTGATGACCTTAATATGATCCTTAGCACACGGGTTAACCAAGGCATCAGGTAGGTCCAAATCAGGGCAAACTGAGGGTTTGACAGGGGGTAGAAGAATATGCAGTGGCACAGCTGGTCCAGTCAAAGTCTCACTAATCACAGCCTTATCGATTTGAGCAGACTCTGGGTTAGCAAAGCCATTTCTAGACAGAAAGGCTTGCCAATTATCACGATGAAGGCTCAAATGGTGGACAATGATGAGTTTAATTAAGTCGTGGTGAAACAGGCTTCTATCAACCTTCTTGCGTTTGAATCTCTTATACATCTTGTAAAGACTACGCAAGAAGTAATGCGGCATGTTCAAAGGATAGTCCATGAAATTCATCAATAACCAGAGGTGATACATAAAAACCAAGCCATACCTACCTTCATAGGTCACAAATTGTTTCATGATTACCAAAAGATCATGCCACCTGGGTTTGAGGGTAGAAATAGGCATACCTTTATCATAGGAAACAACCTTTCTTGATACGAATAGTAATGGCCACAACACCTCGTCGACTTTGGAGTTTTTAAACCATCGTTGGCCTGTAGCTGCCAGTCCTGTATCAGAGCTTATGAACTCCTTATTGAGCTCGAGTTGTATGTCACCGACTTTATCCCTACACTCGTCAAAGGTGAGGGCGAATTGTTGGGCAACCGAAAGGTTGAAACCCTCGAACCTCTATATAAACACCAGCCAACCACTGTTTTCTAAATCCTTACGGGAATTATCGAATAGTAACAGAGCTTGGTTACCATTTGGCTCTATGCGCACCACCGGTGCCATAGACAGGAGCACACGGTGAGCAAGGTGAACAGGATAGGGTTTGAACAGAGTATACACAGGGGCAGAACGCTCACAGGCTTACCCGAAAACACCGGAGGAGACCCAGGATAGGGGAAAAACATTAATGACAGAATGTGCGAAGGTGGTGGAGCTATTTCGGCCCATGCAAAACAGTCATTTCCCATAGTACAAACGACCACGCATATAACGTTTCAAATCACTATGCACATATTAAAAACCATGCCATTCAATCTATCAATGAAACCTATGGTAAGTTCACCAAACAATGGCGCGAGCAATAGTTTTATCATAGATTTAAAACCAAACATTGAATCAAAATCAATACCAAGGGTTCGATCATATGAAAATGTGTTGTGTGATATGATTTATACCATAACGCCAATGAGTTTTCATGAAACCAATGTGTCAAGGGAATCGATCAAAGACTAGAGAAATCAAATCATCAATAAACCAATGATTGAATCACAAGCCTTAACAAGTCAATTTAAAAATTAAAGAATGCCAAATGAATAAGGATCTTGGAGTCTTGTCGACTGTATAATCATAATCAAATTGGAAACACAATGGGAATATCGACAAGAATGATCACAACAATCTAGTGACGATTTCAGTGTGACTTCGAAAACAAAGTTTTCACGTTTGCAGTCGTGAAAACTAGAACCAAGGTAAGTGTGCAAATGCGCGAAATAATAGTGTTGTTTTCTTCCGAGGATTGCGACGAAAATAAAAACTAGTGTAGGCATCTTGTAAGGATAGTATAAAAATGTGAATTGGCTGCCAAAAATGGCGACACACTGGTAGAAGCAGTTATCTCTGCCAAAAGAACAAATTCAGATTAGGATAATGGGAAAAATTCTAACTCAAAAATAACAACCAGAAAATCGTGTAAACATCATCATTAATAAAATATTCCAATAGTGCTTAAACGATGAAAACCGATAACAGTCTTAAGACAAGCAAGCCACAATATTAAAGATAAAATCTCCAATACTGTTGACAGAGCCACTTCTGCCAGCAGGCATCCATAGCCTCGACAAGGTTGCCATTTAACCCACTCTGATATCATTATCCTGCTGTTAGCGATATTTCTTGTTAAAAGGGTTGGAACACTAAAGAAAAGGGTTTAAAACCCACTTGTCCTAAGTTTTATGCGCAAATGCGTCCGAATTAAACGAGAATCAGTTCTGGACGGTTAGGATCACAGCGCCCGGATCAACGGCGCGCGTTGGATTCCAGACCCCCCTTGC
>SNQJ01S0135340.1:0-25571 GCA_010110895.2 Picea sitchensis
ATGCCTCTTTTGAACTCTTGTTTGATATAAAACGTTGTGGCTTTGTCATCTAGCAATAGACATTGAAGTGTTGATTATTTTCATTGGCCAGTTTGCAAAACGTCCACCTCTTTGCCTATCAAACTAACCCTAGAACCAGGCTGACGTCACCTCTAGTATAGTGACGCAGCAAACTTTGTATGTGAGCATATGATGATATTTAATGCATTGTGATAATTCAAGGATTGATTTTATACATTGAATGCTATATCATTTCCAGTGTTATTGAGAAGTAATATTATAAACCATTGTCATTTTTTGCAATCATTGACTTCGTCAATAATTACTGCTATATGTGCTCATATATAATAAAGATAGTCATTAGTTTATGAAGTACTAACCACTGTTGCACATTTTAGTTTTATTTGCCTTGTTTCGCAAACAGGTGCCTGTTCTGTGGAATACCTTCTTTTTGACTATCTCCTTGGCGGTAATCTGTGAAAGGGAAAACTCATCTTGACCTTTTAAACCTTAGACCTTTCAAAACCCCAGATTACTAGGGACGTCTCCCTTGGGATTAGCCACCCTAAATAGAAAGAGCCCCCCATCGAGGTGACAGTGGGTGGAAGCTCTCCTGATATGATTTGATCCTTACTTTCAAATTGCGACCTGAACCTGGCGTGATACTTGACCCTCGAGGTTGCCGGATATGGAGTACCAAGAACTATATGACTAGCGGTATCGCTTTTGCCGCAGGATGGAGACCCTTCTCACCACCGCGAATTAGTAGATTTTACCTGAGATGGCATCCAGCTTACCGGTGGCCAGAAGGCTGATGGAGCCTTGCTTGCTCATGGTACAAAATTCCCGATATTATGAGTGAGCATCATTTCAATATTTGAAGGAGGGCATTTAGGTATGTTGTATCTTAGATTGCTTTAGATTTCATGATATATGCTTAGACATTATGCCTTTCCCTGCTTCACCTTGGTGGTTGACATTGTGCCTAGTAAGTGAAGATTATATTCCTTGGGGATGGGTTTGCTACTTCTGAACTCCTTGAGAGCCATCATAGTTCCAATATACTTACCCTTTCTCTCTCCCCTTCTCCCCACATCTCCCTTTATCTCTTGGGATTTTAGGGTGTATTGACCCAAGAAGGGTTGTCCCTCATTCTGGGAAGAAGGGGTTGAGCTCGGAGATTGATGTTGGGTAAAAGATAAAAGCCTATGTATGAACCTTCTAGATAGCCGCCCGGGGATCACCAAGAAACAATGGCAACGATCTTTGATAAAAGGGGGACCCACAGGAAATATGATTAAGAATGCTTAAAAGGTTAGTTGGAGGATGGGAGGTCTCATCACAAAATTGACCTATCATGTCCATAAATATCTAGTGGTATGGCATTACATCATATGGTCACCAAGCTAGATTAGTGGCTCGGTTACTATCGCTAAGATAGTGGGTCTCATCATGAACCAACCTCTCATTTCCACTAGGTATTGTGCGTTGGCGATTGTCGTGTCTGGACACTGCAGCCAAAGCCGGTGGCCTTCAGCGATTTCCTTAAATTTATAGAAAGAACAAAGAATGGAAAATAATGGGCCTTGGAAAAAGTGCATTGCAAAATGAAGGTACCACACACACCTCTGAAGGCACCCATGGGCTAGGACACTAGATCTCTTGTATGTCATGAGCCACATGCCCATTGAGTCTTGACCTAACCACTTCACCCACTTTACATGGCTAGGGGATCTCTTGGAAACTCTCCTTGACCTAGGGCAAAAACTACCCAATAGGACACTGGTAAAACCTTCCCATATTGAAGCTTGACAAGTTGCATAATGTCTTTGAGCACTTAATTGTTTGACCTGTGATCTTTGATGCACATCTTAGGTGAAGCTCATTTATTGATTGGATTCACTTATCATGATGTTATGACTTGAGAGATCCTTGGAGACATGTAATTGTCTTCACGGGACCTATTTGGTGGAAACTTTTGGAAGAACAAGTCTAGCTCGGGATTCCATGGGGATGAAATATTATCTCCTAGCCTAGGAATAACTAAGGATATCACGTCTTAAGGCCCCAGGTCCCTAGAAATGGAGTACCGAGAACAGGATTGACTTTAGCACTTATTTAGAGGGCCCCTATTTTCTTCAATTGGGGCCCCTATTTTTCCTTCAGTCTGGAATCCCTTATCACCGTGATGGTAATCCATCCCACCAACACTTTGGTCCTGAAGTAGCGGTGAGTCCTACTCCATGAGGTAATGAGTAAGGTAACATGGTATGTATCCTCCTAATTTTAAGCATTTGAATATGTTGTATTAGATCCTTCTTCATTTCATGACTTTTTGCTTGGAAATTATGATCTTTTGTCTCAAATTCATACGGAAGAATTTGACATGGTGCCCTAGTAAGTTGATTTCCCTTTAGGATGGTTTACTTTCTTGGGTGGATTTGTGAAAATTCATCATTAGTTCCCTCCATACTTACCACTTTCCATCTTTGTTCCTTTCATCTCCCATATCCTTGTTTTGGCATTAGAAGTTAGCTATACTAGGAAGGGTTGTACCTTGCCTTGTGGGAAGAAGGGGCTATTTTTACCCTCTGGGCCTTTAGAGGGTAAAAGTAGTTGGCAGAGTTAAAAGCCAATGTTGAAACCTTAGAGATGCAGCCCAAAGTTCTCGAGAAAGCAAGGAAAAGCTTCTCCGGTAAAAAGGGGACCATAAGATAACATAAATACTCAAGGTACTAGTTGATGGATAGGAGGTCTCATCCGCATGAGCGACCTATTATGACCATGGGCATGTAGCGTTATGAGACTACCACTTATAAATTCACCAAACCAAGGTAGTGAAATACTTGGTAGCATAGCCAAGAGAAAGGGTCTCATCCATGACCAACCTTCTTATTCAGAGTGAATTTTTTGTGGATAACGTTGTCACATTTGGTCATCAAGCCAAGACAGTGGGCCTTAACTATTCCCTTGAAGCATAAAAAGGAAAAAGATCAAAAGAAATAAAGCTAAGAGTAAAGGCAATGAATGGGCTGAAACAATTACATTTATGACAAGGTCCAACTCACCCTCAACAAAGGAAACCATAAAATGAGACAATACGAGCCCTTACATGTCATGAAACCCATGCCCAAACATCTACCCCATGCCACCCCATACACCACCCACATCCACACTGGATTCAGACCCCACACAGGAAACATCCCAAACTTAGAGAGTTTAGCCCAATAGGACACCAGAGACCTTCTCCAAAACCTAACTTGTCAAATTGCACCGTGCTTTGAGAATTTGTTTGGGTTAGGGGGTTTGATGCACATGTTTGGGTAATTTAATTATTGGATGTGATTTACATGCTATCATACTTGTGACTTATGAACCCCACGGAGGGTGTACTTGTTATTGCTGCAGGACCTTGCCAGTGGATAGGTACACATGGGGAATTATTAGCTCGGACCATGGGGGCTCAAAGCCAACGGATGGATGTTGAAACCCGGCTGAGGGTAAGAGATTGAAAACACCTGGCAGGGGAGAAAAGGGCGTTGCCTTTGGAGGCACTGTGAAAAACCTAGACCCAGGGGATTTTTCTTTTCCCACATGGACGTTAGCCCTTGAGGGCCTTGGAAGTCACCATGATAGCCCTAAACATCATGCGAGGAGCTAGGGTTTTCATCTTGGGCCGAGCATGTATGAGCATTGCTTTATAGAAGCCGAGGGGTTTTATTTTGGAGGCTAGCGTTTCACCTCCTACACTTAGGTGTTCCTTTTTAGGGCTCCAGCGTCATCCTAGAGGGGCATGATGTCACCACTGGAGCGATTTTTAGATGGAAATTAATTTTATTGTCTTTATTTAATTTGTGTAAAAAATTAGCCAAATTATTTGGATAATTATGGCCCGAAGAAATTAATTTTAGGTTAAATTTTTGTATAAATAAAGCAAGTGACATTCATTTCATCACAACTTGTCCTTGGAGACAAGGATCTCTGAAATTTGTGCCCTGTGGGGTTATTGGCTGAAATTGTGGCCCACTCTTTATTTAAGGCTCATTTTGCAACTTGGATCAATATTTTGAGTTCTATGGTGATCTTGCATGGTATTCTCACTTGATTATTTTTGGTGCAAGTAATTAGAATCTACATTTTGTCATCTATTGAATGGTTTATTGTATGGTTTTATTTGCTCATACAAGATTAAGAAATTGCATGGTGTATTTAATGATTGAAGTAAGAAATTTAAGTTGCTACTTTCTTACTTTTTATTTGCCAAGCTTTCACTAAATTGATCCAATAACTAAGGTGAAACCCTAGAGCACTAAATTGTTAGCACTCTAAGGATTTTGAATTAGTTATTGTTGCATAAGTTTTACCCCATAAAAGGCTAAGAAGAGCAAGGCTCTAGGGCCTAGAATTGCCTACACCCTAGTTTCTTGTTTTCTTGAGGAAAATGAATAGAGGGACTTAAGTTACTACTTCTCCTAGAATTTTTCCCTCTTAGGCTTTTGTGTATCATCATTAACTTGTAGCCTTAGAAGAAACTGTCCTCCTTGAATCCATTACCCTTGAAGGCACTAGTCCCCTTCTCTTACTTCTTGACAAGACTCAACTCAAACTCTTTCACTACATACTCTACTAATTTGCTAACCTAGTCTAGAAATACTAGAAGCTAATTTGTTGCTGTCATAATCCTTTGCTACAGCTATCATTTTGCAGCTTATGTTAGCCCACTAACCATCTAAGTCATCTCATAATTTGTATAAGGCAAAGGTACTATCAATAAGTGTTAAAGTGTATTTTTAATTTCCTTTTTAGAGTGCAAATTCTAAAGTTGTTACTGATGTCATAGCTGCTATTTTAATACATTGTTGTAGCCCTTAACAGCCCCAAAATCATACATAAAACCATTGGGCATTTGTACTAAACAAACCATAATCATTGGATATTGAGTAGTGTCTTATTGCTTTATTATATTACTTTTACAAGTGGTTTCTATTGTTTCCATCATCATTAATTAATGTTGTTTGTACAGCCATTTAAGTCATTTATTCACTTGCATTTATCTTGAAAAGTGTGAGTGACAAACCATTATCAAGTTGCAAGATTCTAGTATCTCTTCCTTGTCATCATAACTTACTAGAATGCATTATTTCTTCTACTGTGATCTCACTTTTATTATATAGTAACTTGTTTAGAATAACACAGAATTTGTTTAAGAAGTCATTGATTATAATTGTGTCTACATAGTTTGATGTTTCATTGGTAAATGGCAGGTACAAACCCATTTTCATTTCCCTTTGTCCCTTTAAACTTCACCCAAGTTACTTCTTCTATTGAGTGACCTAAAGAGAGAGGTGGAGTCTTCACCATATCTTTTCCTTCATCAATAACTAAGTCACCGGACGTCTCCTTGAGTGAGGCTTTCCCTCCTCTAAATAGAAAGAGTTACCCTATTGGGGTGACAATGATAGAGTTACCTATGTGTTACATCAATCTAGGCCTACTTGCCTTTTAGGCTTTGGGCTTGAAGTATAGATTGTCGATAACAAAGCCCACCAATTGGATGCGAGGGCCCGCATGCCAAATGAAGAGATCAAAGTTTGAAGGCCTAGAATATGAGTTGGGCTGACATAACCTAACCCACATGCCAAACATTTTTCTAGGAGAGGAAAAACATCACATTTAGAGGCATGGCGATCCCCTAGGAGGTTAGGGTTTGGTGGTGAGTTGACATGCATTGGCACAATAACTTTTTGAGGGGCTTTAGGCTTTGACCATGAAGGAAATTATTTGGATGCTTGACATGTTGCTTTAGGAAGCCTTTCTACACTCCTCCATCACCAACGGTAGTCTCCGGTGCCAAAAGCACGTCCTAAAGGGTGATGTCCTTATAACTAGGGATTTTCTTTGTGCAAAAGAGAAATTAAAGTGAATTGTTTAATGTGCTTTGTAAAAGGGGCAATATTAGGGTTGTTGACCCTAGTCTTGTGGTTTTACCCTTAATTGTGGACAAACTATCTTAGTGACATTTTGTATAAATAAGAGATCATAAGATCTCATTTTAGCTTATAACTCTCCCTCTTGTGAAGTACTTGGACTGAAATTTTTCGCTATCTTGAATTATTTTCTTTTTGTGCTATGGAATAATGCTTTTGGTTATGGTTGATGATGATGGTGCGCTATTTCTTGGAGGTCATTCTTTTTGCTATTGTGGAGGTTTTACTTTGGCATGTTAAAAGGCATTTTTCCTTGAATGGGTATGGTTTCTACTTTGTTATTATCATTTGCTAGAATTCAAAGGTAAGGTTGTTTTGTAAAGGCGAGATAGGGTATAAAGGATGCTATCCTAGTTTCCACCATTTATCAAGCTTTTAAAGTTATTTTGTAAGGGTTTTATTGAGGAAGTATGAGGATTTACACCCCATCTTCAAACCTAACTGGAATTACTTTGGGAAGTAAGAGTATTTACATCCCAAAAGGTTTAGTAATCCTAGCTCTTTCTTTTTTGACCCCATTAATCCATAACTAAGGGCACTAATCTTGCATTGGAGAAACAAAATATAGCATTGGGAAACATAATTTCTGCGTCATATTTACTTTTGCAACTTAGTTGTGTTCCTTGTGCCCTAGAGCACCTCCCACAACCACTGACGTCCCCATCAAGGGATAGTTCTTGCTATTATTTACAAATTTACATTTCCAGCCATTAGGATATAGAAACTTAATTGCTTGAATAAATCTCTAATCAACCATTAGAAATTGCCCAAAGTTTGCTCAGGAGTTTTGGTGCATTGATTTTCTTGTTGGCAATAATTGATTATTACAATATAAAGGTGATATAATTGCAGAAAGTGTTTACAACGGCCTTATCTTTTATTGCTAGTATCTTGGTCTTTAATCTTGAGTTTTACTAGTATTTAGCTAGTCTTTCTCTTGTATCTTTCACTTGATTTCTAGCATTTATCTTGCAGCTTATGGTGCCACATTTTATTGATGATATACATTGTTACTAACATGCGCTATTAGGTGTTGAAATATGTGTAACCTACGTGAGGGAAGTATTCTACAGTATTTGTTATTGAGTCATTAGATCAATCCTTTTGTGGATTGATCATGTGATTTATTAGCAAATAGATCAAATCCCCTTTATTGGATTGATCATGTCGGACATTGTAAATGACCAAATCCCCTTTGTGGATTGGTCCAAATTCCCTAACTATATTATGCCTAATTAGAAATTGACCCCATGCTAATTTAGAAGTGGTTTTAACCCTTTGAAAATTAGGCCCTACCCTATTAGAAGAGACACTTTCCATTTTGCTAGCTAATATAAAATAAATTTAGCACCTCATTTGTTCCTCCTCATTTACTCATCAAGTCTTAGAAGTTTGGAAGTTCGGTTAGGGAGAAGAAGGAAGAGAGGTGCATTGCTACGCATTGGATATTATCTAGTGTTTGGTTTTGTGTCTTGGCATTGTATTGGCTATCTATGTTAAAGGAAGTTTTGTTGGGTTTTCTCCCCAATGAGGGTTTCCAAGGATAAATGTACCTTGTGATTGTGTATCTTGTGATTGTGTTCTCTCGGTGATCCTACCCTATGCTATGGTTATCTAGTAAAGCGAAAAGAAACCTAATAATAGCTCAAACTTAACCTTAGTATCGAGGAGCTAAGATGAAGAGAGCACTTTTCACTATTGGATAAAGCAAAAGCGTCATTGTTTGTCGAACAAAAGAGTAAAGGCATTTTGTTGGAGGGGAATTTTTGCCTAAAACCCATACAGAAAAGTGTGCCCTACCCTAGTGAATCTTTTATGACTTGAGCGCACCCAGCACCGATTAAGGCCGACCCTCGGGAAGATCAAAACCCTAGTTTTGGCTTGGTACGGAAAACACGAAAACCAGTACCAAAAAAACAAAAACCGGAAAAACCGAGCTTCAAAGCCGATTACCCGGAAATTGCCAGGTCCAGTTTTAGCGAGTCAAGTTTCAAGGGGCAAAACTTAAAATTTTTGAAATCTTTCGCGTCAGCTCGCAAA
The DNA here is from genome assembly GCA_010110895.2 of Picea sitchensis. Lineage (NCBI taxonomy): Eukaryota > Viridiplantae > Streptophyta > Pinopsida > Pinales > Pinaceae > Picea > Picea sitchensis. The sequence continues at coordinate 8,028 of SNQJ01S0135340.1, forward strand.
CTAGCCTATTGATGCATCCTAGTCCATGGATTGAAATTCAAAATTTTAAGTTTGAAAATTGGGGTTCCCTCATAAAACCCTAAGTTGATTCGCGATTGCAATTTCATAATGGGTTATTATCAAGCATGGCCTGATTCGATCACCCTTGAAGTTTTAAAGGGTTGGTAATTATCACCGTTGCTACCAGATGGAGCCACTACCTGCAAATGATATCAGAGGGTATGTACTCACATATGTTTTAAATGGTTAAAATTTAAAGAAAATTTGCAGGAGAAGGGATCTTGTATAGATCGAGGAAGGATCTCAGTTCAACATTGAGAATAATACAGCAGGTTTTGATTGATTATTACGATATGCATCTAATACATTATTTTGATCAAGTTTGCATGTTAAAGCTATGACCATCATACTAACCTTGATCAAAATAATTAAAGTCAAAATATTAGATTGATTAAAGATGAGATCATTGAGTTTATTCTCTAACTTAGATTTGTCAAAATAGCATATTGTCTTAGTAAAGAGGTCGAGGTAGAAGAAAGCACTTGTCATCTTGAGTGAAGAAGGGAACTTGGAAGAAAACAACAACACTCATTCTTGAGACAAAGACTTGAGTTCGAGGTTTGATTGATTAAGTTGATAAGATTCAGAAACTTGCACATACTTAAGTTTGATAGCTACCTCATAATTGAAGATAGCATACTTGGTAGCATGTGAGGCATATTGGATAAATGCTTATTGTAATCATATAACTAACATCCCCTCTACGGGAGAAACTTCTTGTTTTGGTCGAGGTTACCATGGAGGAATGTTTGATCACAACATATGAAAGAGTGTTGATCCTCATTGTATTGTATTTCTTACTTTTGATCTTTACTTAAAACAAGTCACAAGTGTTAGCTCTAAAGGAGCTACTATTGTTGAAATAATATAGCGTGAAGAGTATTCTTATTATTATTGTTATTTATTCATTGGATTAATCCCATTGTGGATTAATCATGTCGATAATGTATTAGGACCAAATCCCCTTTTAGTTGGTCATGGATAATTGTAATGAAGCCGAGAATAAAGAGTGACCCCAGCGTTATTATTGAGGACTGATTAAATTAAAGGTGGGTTTTACCCACTTTCGGTGAGATTGACCTACGGTCAGAGCCCTGCGTGCGGTCTTGTATGGGAGGGCTGGCCTCTTTATCCACCTATGCACTCATTATCTTATGAGGTAAGTTGCAATTACCAGTTGGAGGGAGAAGAAGAGTGGCATCTTTTGGAGAGGACTATGTGTAGTTTGAGTTATCACTTGAACATTGTGGCAATTTATGATAAGGAAGTTTTTGATGGGTTTCTTCCCTAAGGAGTTTCGGGATAAATCGTGTCTCTTATTGAATGTGTATTTCTCAATCTTGTTCTAATATGATGCTCTTATCTATTGAAATGCAAAGCCCATAATAATGGCATAAACATTAACAACTATGACAATTATTTGTGCTGATATTGTTTGATCTGGCAGCTTGAGAGTGTTGATCATTTAGTATTGTATTTCTGCACTGATCTTTGCTTAAAACAAAGTCTGAAGTGTTAGCTCTAAAGGGAGTTCTTGTGACAATTATTTGCTTTATTGTTTTATTATTATCAAGGAGTATTATTCTTGCTTCTTGTTTGTTGACCTTGTTTGATCCTGAGGTGATAACAGGAAGCTATAGTGAAGGTTGCAAAGGACAGCAGATTAGATGAGACATGAAAAGACTATGTACATGACCATATACATTCATGTGCCAAGAAGTTGAAGAAGAAGCTATTTTTGAGATCTGGAGTATCTCATATGAATATTGAATGAAATGAAGGCTCCAAGGTAGCCAGAATGATAGAACAAGAGCCTCCACGATGGAGCTTGTTCAAAAGATAGTGAAAACCACCAGCCAGGCGGAAATTCACTTGAACTCTGGGCTGGAAACTTTTTCATGCCCAAAGACTTGGTATTCAACACCAAGTATACCACGTAAGAAGATGATGAAGTTCTTGTAGACTCGAGAAGAAATCAAGAGTAAGCTTGATCTCCGAAAGGATCATATGAAGAGACAACTTCGAGGATTGGAAGACAGATGCCGTGAGAAGACTAGATGGTAGCTACGAAGGCTTCTACCGAGGAGATATAGATGTTGATTTTTTTCATAAGCTAGGTTAAGCATGAAGTTCATTTCCATTTTTAGCATTTTACTTAACCATAAACAATAATGTTGTAGCAACCAAGATCACAAGAAGAAACACCATGCACAAGAACACAAAAGTATCTGGGATACCCTTCTCAACAAGGGAAGAAACCCTGGCAAATCCTTTTCTATATTATTCTTCAAGAGAAAGACCTTCACCGCAAATAATACATAGAACACAAGAGGGTTCTCAAACACCCTAGAACTCTAAGCGCCAAGACGGTGTACTTTTCCAAATGAAATGTACTATTTGAAATTTCCAAACTCACATGAAAGATATGTTTCCACAATGGGTGTACCTCTATATACTAACTTCTAAACTTGTCAATAGAAGTATCTATTGGCTCAACAGGTAGACCTCTCAAAGTCACATTATAATTATTATTATTATTATTATATTATAATTAAATATTAAGCAGTTAATTATCTTTTACATTTATTATTAATCACATTAAGGTGGGATCGACATGTACCATTTACATAACAATTAGAGTTACTGAGTCGACTCTTGAACAATATATAGCAAAGGTTTTGATACACCCACTAGTGCTCATGGGACATCCAGAGGGATGTCATATCTCTAGTTCCTTTGCATTACAGGAAAGAACTAGATCTCCCATGTTCACATGTGCTCATCCCACCGAACCGTCCACTCCTCTGGTCATGCTTTCCCAGCGCCTCCTGAGAGAATCATCTAGAGTCTTCTCATCAACTCCTTTGCTCGGAGGAGCCCAATACATCATCTTCATTCTTGTTCATATGACGATGCACCCGGCACTTTAGGATTTCACACGTTCTGTAATAGCCGATACCAGGCACGTTTAACTCAATAGATCGCCTTTCCACTGGATAATCATCGGAGTTCTTCTCCAACTCTGAATGGAGAGGTCATCTCTACGTTCTAAGCTCATCTTTCGAGCTAGGGAACCGTACCTAACAGGGCTTTCTCTCAAGTTTGTAAACTAAGAGAAAGACTCACATAGCAACAATGATCCACATCTCCTGAGTTGTAAGCCGAGAATGTCTCACATAAACATGATATCCAACAATGATCCACAGGAAGATTCCCTTGTTTTAGTGTGAGAAGGAAGCCCGGTCAAAGACTAGGATATGGATTTTCCATGAGACTAGAAGAAGTCGTAGTGACTTCCAAAGATTGATCTATGGATCAAGCATGTTGAATGTACTGGAAAATCGATGTGTCGAGAGGATTCTCGACAAGAGGAAGACTATGACAAGACATACTCAGCGATTGAATAAATATTTCCAGTATTTATGAAGACAACAGGAACAACCATGATTCATGTTGAGTATGAAGATCTGAGGGGGAGAAATCCCCTATTTAAAATTAGTGGCAGTTGGTGGATTCATTAGTTGGGTCGTAGAACATGACTACAATAAAAGATAGAGTTACCTCCATGAAGAAGAAAAGCTACCTTCAATTACCATTTATTGAGCCACTCTAGAGTTTAGGATGAAGTTGTTGCCATGATAGGATAGAGCAGATACTCTCGGGGTTTAGATAGTCCACCCAGTGAGAATGGAGAAATATTCTCAACCCGAATGGCGAAGCGAGGTCAGTTCGGAAAGAGCAGTTCTGCGAGAAAAAGATGAGAGAACATACTCATAGAGCAGTAAGACAGATAGTGCTGTGGAAGAACATAGAGCTAGCACTGGTATGCGAGATTTAGTTGCAGGTGAGCAAGTGTACCAAATTGGTACAAAGAAATGATGAGCTGATTTGAAGTTGAAAGCAGAAAGACTTGGAGTCTGCGGGTTGAAGGCTCTATCTACGGTGAAGCAGCTCTAGGAAGCTTGATATGGCCAGTGTGGTTCCTATGAGCTTGGGCTTTACCAAGAGTAAGAAGTTAATTCTAACCTTTACCTCAAGTTTATTAATGATGATGAGCCAATAATGTTGCTACTATATGTAGATGATGTATTCTTGACAAGATGAAAAGTTAATCCTGATTACCAGAAGAAGCTCGATACTGAGTTTGATGAAAGACCTAATACATATTTCTTAGGTCTTGAAGTTTGGTAGAAACCCGAGAGAAGATCTTCTTTAACAAAGTATCTGCAATTGAAATAATGAAGAAGTTTGACATGTTAGATGTAAATCCATGTACACACCCATGGAAGCGAAGTTGAAGCTCCTAGTAGATACCTAGGAGTAATTACCGGTAGAACTGATTATTGGTTGATGATGTATCGACAAATACCGGTGAGATATTTGTTTTGCCTTGATGCATTCGGTAGAACCGGAACATGTTCTGCTTATTTAACGCAAAACATGTGATGAGATTACTTAAGGGTACGTTGGAATTTAGTCTCTATTATACTAGAGATCATGACTTTAGATTGTATGGATACACTAATTGAATTGAGTTGGAAGTGTTTACGATAGAAAGAGCACTTCAAGATGTTGTTGTAGTCTGAGGTCATCCATCATCTCATGGAAGAGTAGGAAGAAAACAATCATTTATCTCAACACAACAGAAGTGGAATATATTGCAACATGTTCCTCGAGTTGTGAAGCCATATGGCCCGGATGTTGATGGCAGATCTATTTGATTTTTGCGGACGAAATTTCAGTGATCCTATGTGATAACCAGAGTCATTAAAAGATGATGTGTTCCATGATGAGTGAAAGCACATAGAGATCAGTATCCACTTCATTAAATGATATGAATTTACCAAGAAGAGCTATAAAGCTCCATTATGTTGGAACAAATGAGTAGGTTGCAAATGTGTTATTGAAGCCTCTATCTCTGTAAAGTTTGAGCACTTCCGGGAACAAGCTTGAGCTATGAATCGGACCTCCCTCGAAAGATAGGGTTATTCTGTGTAATGAAGATTTCCCGACTTAAACGTCGATATTTGATGTGATACCCGGCTAATGGCGAATTTCCGGCTTTTGTCGATGTTGATATGTTACCCGATACCCAATGGCGGAGATTTCCGGCCGATGCTAATGTTGATGTGATACTGACTTCGATGGCGGCGATTTCCGGCACCGTATTGATATTTGATGTGATACCATCGCTTGTCTTGAAGATTTTTAAACGATGTTGATGTTGATGTGATACGGCCTTGTACTTTAAAGATTTCGGCTTTTAATGCTGATATTTGATAATGATGCCAACCTTATCTTTGAATTTCAACCGTGTTGATGTTGATATGATACCCGGCCGTCGAATTTCAACAGAGTGTTGATGTTGATGATACTCCGGCCGTGTTGTGATATTTGTTATTTGTTGATATTGTATCAGCCTACGTGTTATTATTGATGATGACGATGTATTGATGTTATACTAATCCATGTTGATGCGGATGATGATGATGCCATTCCGGCTCTTGTTGTGGATGATGATATTGATGATGACTAAAAACTTAGATGATTTATAGATATGCGGTCAGTGTTCAGTTGTTGATGTTGCTTCCCTCTCTCTCAATGATGCTATATTGTAAAATACCCTTCTTGTTAAGGAGTGTTGAAATATTATATGACCAAAGAGTATTATATTTATTAGGTCATTAGATCAATCCCTTTTTATTGATTGATCGCCCAATCCAAGCTATTGTAAGAGCCAAATCCCCTTTTGTGGATTGGTCAGAGCCTAACTATATTATGTAATTAAAGAAATTCATTTGGGCCTAATTAAAGTGGTTTAACCACTAAGAAGAGAAGTATGCCCTACCCAGTGAAGACACTGCTTTCTAGTACCCATTCAATATAAATAAAGGAGGCTAGCGCCTCATTTTGTTCCTCCTCATCCACTCATCAAGTGCACAATTTTGGTAGATTCAGTTGGGAGAAGAAGGAAGAGAGCATCTACTCGTTATTGGATATTCTCTAGTGTTTTTGGTTTTATTGTCTTGGCATTGTATGTTATCATATTAAGGAAGTGTTGTTGGGTTTTCTCTCCCATGAGGTTTCAGATAAATGTTGTATCTTGTGATTGTGTTTTCTCTCAGTGATCCTACCTAATAATGTTCATCTAATAGTAAAATTAAAAGAAACCTAATAATAGCTCAAAACTTAACATTAGAGGGGCAAACAAGCAACACACTTGTCCAATTAGTTATATTACAATATATGCTTGTTTTCTTGTGTCTACATGGGCAAGTACTTCATCATATACATGTTACTCAACATACTTGAAAACCCTTGGAACTTCCCAAGACTCTTTCCAAAGACCTTCACATACATCATTTAGATTCGACCTCTAGGGACATCCTCTCCATCTTCATCCTTTTTCATCTCATTCCCCCCTCGGTCAGATTCCCCCCTTGAGGTGATTACCTCACATCTAAAGTGACAGGAACACATGACTAAGGTGTGATGGGTGAGTGACCTCTGATTTATCCACCATTTGGTGGTTGGTGGAGTTTTCCCAACTACAACTTGTGCGTCTTGAGTTCCCAAACAAGAGTTGCTAGGAACTTAGGGTTTTACTATCTGTTTGTGTGGAGTTGTTTGTTGAATGTTTTTGCGGATTGTTTCCCTAGAGTTGTGTTGGAGTTTCTTTCAAGGTTTTACAACATGTAGATGATAGATATGGAACAACAATAGATAAAAACAACAAGATACAAGAAATAACACAATTGAATAGCCAAAAAACTTCAGATATGACCTTTATCTAGTTAATACGCTGACCTCCATACATGAGATATACAAATATGGAATATTAGAGAAGAAATATAGAATCTTGGGCTGAAGATGCCTCCAAGATACAAATAAAGAGAGTTGTGAGTCCTCCTAGATCTCCAATGGCACCATATAAGTCTGGACAAGATCAATTTATTTCCATTCTTCAAACTGGCACCCAAATCTGGCTAAGTTGCGCACCAATTGGTTGTAGAGTCCCTAGGAAATTCGACCTCCTGGGTTCTTACCTCCAAACCCTTGAGAAAGACTATAGAACTATAGATCATGTAATGTAGAACACAAATTATGAGATCCCTCAACTGTTCTAGAAGATGTAACCCTCCAACTCACTAAACCAACAAGTGACAATGTGCCCTCCTTCAAAAAGTGCATGCCCGATTACAATAATAAATCAATATCTTGATAAATATCCCCAAGGTGATGAGGAAAAGTTGGGGTGATGGAAAACCCCTCTTGGAGTATGTCTAGCCTCAGATCTATCTTCCTTTGGCCAAATCCCAGACTATTCATTTCTTCCTCCAGGTCAAAGCCCTCTGTAGAAAACCCCCAAAAGATCATGACCCTACTTCCACACAACACCTCTTGAAACAAAATTAGATTGAGATAGATAGGTGAGGGTGGGATATTTTCACCACCAAGCTTGGATCAAAGAACAAAGGAATCTTTCCTCTATGCGCTCTCTAGGGTTTAGTGAGACCAAAACCCTAAAGCGTGAGGCTCTCAAGCTCACAAGTGCAAAAGATAAAATGATCAAGAATGCATGAGGTAAAGGTGCCCTCTCTCTCTCTTTATCCCATCTTCTAATCTTTACTTAAATTATTTAATTGGCTTCCAAGGTCATTCACCTTTATTTTCCCAACATAGCCAATTATCTTTTATTTTCCTTTTTTGCTAAAGTCACTTTAATAATATAGCTTTCTGTGCCTTAGTGTTTTATTTTGGGCCTCTTAGTTCCCTTTTTATTTCAGGACTATAGTCTAGGGGGAATAACTAGACTACTAAGTCTCTCAAGACCCTGTCACTTGGAGGGACATTAGAGTCTCCCCTACTAGAAATTGCTTGCCCACAAACAATCCTAAATCTAAAAGAATTTTGTGTGTTCATTTCCCAAGTAGCATCCTCTATTAGCCAAATTTTTCCATTTAATCTAGAATATTCCCAGGATAGCCCACGATTTCCCCAACCTAAAATCACTTGACCTTCATCATCTACTGCAGGCAATTCCTCATTAGCAACGATATGTTATCCCAATGCCCTTTTAGGTAGGAAACATGGAAGACATTATGGATTTTTATTCCCTATGGTAGCTCGCTCATATGCAATCGCCACTACCTTTCTCTTTACCTTGTATGGGCCATAGAAGCGGGGTTTGAGTTTCTCAGCGCCACTTTTCTTCATGGTTGCCTGCATATATGGTTGGAGCCTTAGATAGACTAAGTCCCATACCTCACCCACATTTCTATTTGCATATAGTTTCTATTGGTTTTGAGCTCTCTCAGTATGTCTTGGCTTTCATGTCAGTTCATAGCTATAGGAGAACTCTGCTGTCTCCAAACACAATCTCCATAAAAGTGAGGGGGGTCATAACTGTATAAGGCCTGGAAGGGAGACATACCAATGGACATGTGATGAGTTGTGTTGTAACAATATTCTCCCCAATGTTAACTATATAAGGCCCGGAAGGGAGACATACCAATGGACATGTGATGAGTTGTGTTGTAACAATATTCTCCCAAGTATAGCCACTTAACCCATGCTTTCTATTGACCTGTCACATAGTTCCTGAGATACCCCTCCACCCATTTGTTGACTATTTCAGTTTGGCCATCCGTTTGTGGATGATAGCTAGTGTTTGGGGTTAATTATGTGCCATCTAGACGGAATAATTCCTGCCAAAATGTGCTCATAAACCTACTATCCCTATCACTCACAATAGTCTTGGGCAATCCATGCAACCTGAAGACCTCCCTAAAGAATAAATTTGCCACTTGAGATGCACTGTAATCTACGGAGATGGCAAAAAAATGAGCAAACTTGGTCAAGCGATCCACCACTACAAAAATGCAATCCTTACCCTGTGTCTTTGGCAAACCTGTAATGAAATCCATGGATACACTCTCTCATTTGTGCTCTGGAATGGGAAGAGGTTGTAATAAACATGTTGGGTGGGTGTGTTCATCTTTGTTTTGTTGGCATGTGACACACTCTCTGATGTGGCGCATGACATCCTCCTTGAGGCCTTTCCAAGTGAATCTTTCTCTAATATGTCTATATGCCTTAAGGAAGTCCTGATGCCCAGCTAATAATGAATTATGAAATGCTTGTAGTACCTTCTTTTTGAACAAATATTCAGGAACCAAATATATCCTCCCCTTATAATAGATGACGTCATCTACAATCCTGTACCTGTCATCCTTGTTAAATTATGAGCTTGATTTTAAACTGATGATATGTTCTTTAAATTATGATTGTAGTTAGCTTAATAGGAATCAGAAAACAGAACAGCAATACCATAGATTTACCAGCATGAAAATTCACAACACATATACCCTGGGGAAACCCTATACAGGGAGAAAAACCCCAGCAAACAATCTCCTTTAATTGCAAAAATAAAGCATGACCACTTACAAATATCCACCATGAAATTCTGCTCTTAAAGAGCTTGCCAAAACTACTTTGACCTGACTGTAAGATGTGTAAGTACAGCAACACCTTGTTGTCCTTTCTCTGTTGAAATGTACCAGCACTGTTACAAGCTTCTTGTTGTCCTTTTCTATTGTCTAGCACCAGCACTGATACAGGAGCTTGTTGTCCTTTTCTGGGCTGATATACACCAGCACTGTAGGTGTACTTTGTTTCCCTCTAACAAATAGATATGCAGCCTTCTTACTCTGATATATACGCTGTCTTCTTAGACTGATATATCTCAGCTCTGTAAACCATCCCTCACAGCCTTCTACTTCTTCTCCCTCACATTGCATAACCTGATGGGTAGAATGAGGGGTCGACTTCTGCTTATAAAGGAATGGAGAGGAGGAGGAAGAGGGCTCGAATTAGAAACTTGTTTGCATGCTTTTTCATAACTCGACTTCAGCTTGAAATAGATCTTGGACAAGAGACTTCACTTAGTTCGAATTTAGAACTAGACTTGAGACTTCAGTTACAACTCGCCCTTGACTTGGCATGCATGTGAACTAACTCAGCATGCACATGTCATGCATGCAACATGCAACTATGCAACTTTATGCAACTATGCAACTTATGCAACTTTATGCAACTCAACTTTTACAACTTGACCTTTTACAACTTGAGTTTAACAACTCATTCAACTTGACTCTTATACATGGAAATTCGAATTTCTTCATGGTGCAAAGTGTTACACATGCCAATGCACAAGATCAATACATTTACATCATTTGCAATATCAAGAAGATTGTTTGTTTCTAGCTCATAGGAATTTTATGTTCAACTTAACTTTTGCTAGATGCCTTGACTTTTGCTCATGGCTCACAAGGCTTGACTAGGCTCACAGAGGTTGTACGTTCCACCTGACTTTTGCACTAGTCTGTCTATGCTCACAGAAGTTGTACGTTCCCCTTGACTTTTTCACTAGACTGTCTATGCTCACAGAGGTTGTACGTTCCCCCTAACTTTTGCATTAGACTTACAAAGCTTCTACCTTTGCCTTGGCTAGACTCACAAGATCATATAGCATCTCGTTCATCCTGACTTTTGGTTTGACTCATAGAGCTTGTACATTCCCCCTGGCTTTTGTCAATACCTCACAAGACTGGTTGATTCTCCAAATCTCCCTGGCTAGCCTCAGGGTGGCCCATATGGCCTCTCATTGGAGAACGACTGTCAATGCTGCCAAATTTAACAATCTTGAACATGTCCACCATTAATTTGCATGCAAACTTATTTTTTGAATACTCTACCAATAGGTGTGATTTCCAATCAACTGATATCTCTGACATGGAATAAGTTGAGGGTCTTCTAGACAAGGCATCTGCTACCACATTGTTTTTTCCTTTGTCATATTCTATGTCAAAGTTATAAGCCTGGATCTTACTCACCCACTTTTTTTGTCTCTCATTGAGGTCCTTATGTCCTAGAAAGTACTTGAGACTGTTATGATCTGTCCTGACCACAAATTTCACCCGCACCAGATATTGTTTGAATTTGGCCAATGCATGCATTATAGCTAACATTTCCTTGTCATAAATGTTGTATAGCAACTCAGGCCCTCTTAGTTTTCGGCTCTCATAGGCAATAGGATGCCTATTCTGCATGAGTACAACTCCAATCCCTAAACCTGATGCGTCACACTCCAAAATGAATGGTTGAGAGAAGTCTGGTAAAAATAGTACAGGACATGTGCTCATTACCTTCTTGATTTTGTCAAAGGTCAATTGTGCCTCTTCACTCCACTTGAATGCGCCCTTTTTGGTTATGTCAATCAAAGGTGCACATAACTGAGAGAAGCCCTTAACAAACCTCCTATAATAACTGCAAATACCAAGAAATCCCTTGAGTTTTGTAAGTGTCTTAGGTGTGGGCCAATCAATTATAGCTTGGATCTTTTCCTGGTGAACTTGTACCCCTTTTGCCCCAATGATGTGTCCCAAGTAAAGGACCTCAGTCATCCCAATTTCACATTTTGACTCTTTGGCATACAATGATTGTTTCTCCATGATGCTTAACACTTCTTCCACATGCTTGAGGTGATATTCCCATGTCCTACTGTAAATTAACAAGTCGTCAAAGAACACTAGTAGGAATTCTCTCAAATGCTTGTTGAATACATGGTTCATGTAGGATTGAAAGGTGGTTGGCGCATTGGACAACCCAAAAGGCATGACAAGGAACTCGTAATGTCCATAGTGGCATCTGAAAGTTGTCTTGTGTACATCATGTTCTCTCATTCTGATTTGATGGTATCCAGAATGCAAGTCAATTTTGGTGAAGTACACTGCGCCATGTAGTTCATCTAATAGCTCATCTATCCAAGGAATGCGATACTTGTTTTTGATGGTTTTCTGATTTAGAGCCCTGTAGTCAATACACATGCGCATGGTACCATATTTCTTCTTGACCAATACAGCTGAAGATGCAAAAGAGCTGGAACTTGGCCTAATGTGGCCCATGTCCAACAATTCCTTGATTCTATTTCATCCCTAAAGTTTTTGGGGTGTCTGTATGGTGTGATGATAACTGGTTTGGCCCCTTCTTCTAGTTCTACGATATGCTCAAAGCCCCTATCTGGTGGCTTCCCTGGAGGGATCTATCCAAAAACTTTATCATGCTTGTGAAATATGTTTGGTATATCTGGAGGATAGTGCTTGCATCCCTCATGACTCACATCCATAACAAAACACTCTGATGCATAGGCCACTTCCTCCTGCCTAAATATTGCATGCATACGTTTCGTTGTCACCACCCTAGGTGCTTTTCCTCTCATTACCTTTAATGTGACCCTTTTTCCATCTTCTATGTTAAAAGATATCTCCATGGCTTTGTAATTGGTTGTGATTGGCCCCAAGATGCTAAGTCAATGCACTCCCAATATGATGTTTGTATCTGGTATATCAACTACATAGAAGTCTTGTGTCAAAGTGTACCTACCCAAGGTCAAGCTCATCTATGGAATATACTTGTCACGGGCCACAGTGCGTCCCCCTGCTACCTCAACCAAGAATCCCTCAAAGTCTATTGTAGGAAAGTGTCTCCTCTCTACCATAGCAATGTCAATGAAGTTATGAGAAGCTCCTCCATCAACGAGTATTGTCGCTCATTGTCCCTACACAACCCCCTTTATCCGGAATGTATTAAACCTGGGCACTCCACTGATGGATGCAATGGTAGCCTTCTTAATCCCTGTAAAATAGTGTGTGGATCCATCTTCCTCCTACGCATGTGAGATCTTTTCTTCCTCCTCTTGATGCATCGTGTTATTGCACAATCTGTACTTGCCCAAATCCCAAGGCAAGTGAGGCAAGATTGGTGTAACAAGGGGGTGACCTATCACTGTCACCTTAATAGGAAACCCTTTTCTGTTTAGGAGTATATCAAGATTACCCCAAAGGAGACGTCCCTAGTGACCTAAAGGGTTGATGAAACTAAGACAAGGATGCAGGAATACCCCCCTCACTGGTCACTCAAGTCAAAGGTTTGTTATGTCTTTAAGAGATGAAGCAAAAGTAAAGATGAAGTGTACTTTCCCAGAACAAGACAACAAAGCAGAAATATGGCAGTTTTCAAGTACAAAATGATGTTAGTGCTTCAATAAGACAATAAACCTTTGAAATTTAAGTTCATTGATATAAAATTGCAGAAATATGAAAGTTTGCAACAGCGATAAATGTTATGTAACAGCCACAAAATATAATGCTCAAAATTGCAAGAAAATTCTATGAAAACTTAGCATTTATCAAGTAGATTGTTTAGCAATTATCAGGGGCAATTTCTGAGTGAGTTAGATGTGAGTTATGTAGGTGTATGCAGCAAATTAGTATAGATTAGTATGATTGTAGCAGTGATTTGCAACAGCAGCAAGTTAACTAGTGAATTAGTATAGTTTAGAGTTAGTAGAAGTTAGCAAGAGCTTCAAGCAAGAGAGTTTGAGTGTTTGTTTGATCAATCATTCACTAAAGCAAGTGGACAAGTGCCTTTTTGGGCTTATGGAGTCAACAACAGCAACAGCACAACTTGGAGAAAATAGCAATGATAATACTTGCCAAAGGAAAAGAGGTGGATGCAAGAGGTGTTGGCACTTCAAGGCCTCAAACATCCAAATCTTGAAGACAAATTCACTAGAGATTAAGCACTTTTAGGCCCTAGTGAATCTTCCTTCCTTAGACTATTGAAAATATATTATGCAATAAGCAATTAGAATGAACCTACTAGAGTGCTAGCACTTTAGGGCTCTAGTAGTCACTTCTAAACAAGGTGTACCTGAGAAATTTAAACAAGTAGAAAAGCTAGAGAGAGAAAGAAGCAACTTATGTTTCTCTCCTAGGGTTTAAGCAAGCAATTTCATAATCTTTAACATGAAATAAGTAAAATTTACCACAAGCATTTATTACATGAACAAATTGCAGATTTTCTACTTACTTTCACCAAGAAAAATCAAGCCAAACCCTACTTGAAGATCTTCCACCATGAAAAATAGCCAAGATACACCATAAAAAGCCTCTCCAAGAGATGCGCACTAGTTCTAGCCTCTCTCTTATTGAAGGATTGATTAAACACTCAAACACTCTTCTCCTAAGCTTTTACTAACTATCTCTAACCCTAGTTTAGCCTAAATCACTAACCTATTTGTTGTTGTTATAAAAGACTGCTACAGCCATCTAACTGCAGCAAATTTTCTGCAAAACTGACCTTTAATGCTAGCTAGACACTTCAGAAATTGCTTGTGACAATTTATTATCATTTTTCCTAGTAAAAGCTACCTTTTCATTGTCTTTTAAAGCAATTTCGAGGCATATTTCTTGCAGTTGTTATAAAATACTTATTGTTGTTGTAAACTTTCACGTTGCTGCAATTATATATCAGCCAGTACATATTTCAAAGGTTCATTGTCTTTTTGAAGCACTAATATCATTTTGTACTTGAAACTGCCATATTTTTGCTTGTTGTCTTGTTCTGGGTAGGTACACTTCAATCATTACATTTGCTTAATCTTTTAAGACATAAAGACCTTTTTGATTTGAGTGACCAGTGAGAGGGGGGTATTCTTGCATCTTTGTCTTAGTTCATCAGCCCTTTAGGTCACTAGGGACGTCTCCCTTGGGGTAATCTTAACATACTCCTAAACAGAAAGGGGTTTCCTATTAAGGTGACAGTGATAGGTCACCCCCTTGTTACGCCAATCTTGCCTCACTTGCCTTGGTCTTTGGGCAAGTACAGATTGTGCGATAACATTTTTGGTGCCGTTCTCGAGGAACATCGAGTAAATTTTCCTCGAACGACACTTTTTTGGTAAGTCTTTATCCAAAGCATTTACTTCACGAAGCTTACCTGGCGACTCCACTGAGGGTGATTCCCTCTTTTCCCTTTGATGATCCCTAGGAGGATTATCTAGCGACTCCACTAATAACAAAGCCAATCATGGCTCGTCAATGGGACCCGAGTAATTTTAAACCCTTGGATATGAATGAAATATCGGGTTACCCTCGACAAATGCCTCCGAGGTATGAAAATTGGCTCCCTAGATTCATTGGTAATGATGGGGTTAGGGCCGAAGATCACATGGATAATTTTTGGGCTTTCTTTCAACTCGACCCTATTAGTGATGATGCTGAAGATTTGGCAATGAAACTTTTCTCTGCCACTCTTCATGGCAATGCTAGGAAATGGTATGATGATCTCCTTGATGCTAGCATCACATCTACGGGCCAGTTAGAAGAAACCTTTCTCGAGAAATGGGGTATTAAATTAGAAGATATACACATGCTAATAAAAAGACCCGAGTACATGAAACAAACTAAGAACGAGATTGTCAAGGAATTCTATACCAGGTTTGAAAATTTGCTACAACAAATTCCTAGAAGCCATCATCCTGAAGACAAGTACCTCGTTTACCTCTATACCAATGCACTCTTAGTGCATTTAGGGTTTCTCCTCAGTAAAAAAGGTCCAAGAACAATCCAAGAAGCTTATCACATGGCTATACAAATCGAGGAAAATATCTCCTTGTTCAAGAGAGAACACCTCTTTACTCCAGAAATCAAAGTTGATGACCCCAAAGATACCCCAGATGCTCTTAGTCTGGAGAGATTAGTTTCCCTTGAGATCTTTGTTAGTAAATTCCAGGAAAGAAGGAAACAAGTCATCGACCAACAAGAGGTTGAGGAGAGGGATCCTAATGAAGGTTTCCAATCCCATGAAGAAGAGCAAGAATTTACTCATGCTTCTATAGAGGATAATGAAGACCTGGTTGAAGAGCGAGAGCCTAAAGATATCAAACATGATGATGAAGTATTAATGTGTGCTCCTCACTCTGATGAAGCCATCCGAGATACTATTCCTCCTGCAAAAAAAGAAGAGGATGAAGTTAGTCACTTTCCTTTTCAGGTTTTTGACGATACCTTATTCTATGACTCAAGAGGTGAAGAAGAAAGGGAATCCGTGGACAAGCTAGACCCTCTGTATTATGAAGCTAAAGATCCAGGGACAAGTCATAAGGACGAAGCACCGATGCTTGCTCTTTCATTTGATGAAATCATCCAAGTCTTCAACGCTCCTGCACAACAAGAAGTCAATACGGTAAGTTATTTCCCTTTCCAATGTTTTGAAGATTTTTTATTTTGTGATTTGGAAAGTGAAGAACGGTTAGAGGAGCGTTTGGATGTTTTAAGCCCTTTGTGTTATGATAAAGGTAATGACATGGTTGATAATATTGATGAGTTCATACACGTTGGGAAACGTAAATGGGATGTGATTGGGTATGATGGGGATCCCATTTACGACATTGAGGGTCATTTCCAAATGTTGCCTTTACAACTATCATATGAGGTTACTACTAATTTTGATATTTGGCAACAAGGAGATGATGTAGTTACAGATGTTTTCCAAGTACCCAAGGGTGACCTAGTTCTGTTTTCTCCTGATGATTTTCGGTCATACCTTAAGGATTTTGATGAGTATTCCCTTGAGCACTTGGATTTATTCTATGAAGAAGATTATCAACCATCGTTGTGCTCAGATCTTGATAAGAGTAAGGGCGTTGCTTGCCTAAAGCAGGATACTTGTGACAAGGTTTTCCAGCTCCATTCGACTACTTTACCTCGCTATGTCACTAAAGGTGTAGTTGAGAAACATGTCCCTCGTCTTGAGTTTTCTCCGGGGCAAAGCCTTCTTTTAGAATTCAAGGGTAGGTTGAATACCTTAAGAAGAAGTTTATTATTTCAATATTTCAGCTTTCCCTTAGAAAATTGTCGATCATCCTCTAGGTTCTTGCTAGTCCCTTCCCAGACCTCGGGATGTGATGACATCCAAGGTAGCCAACCTTCAGACTCTTTGAGCCAATCTTTTGAGCCTTTGATTTTTCACGATCCCTTTCTGAAGTGGATTGAGCACTTTCCCAGAAATGTGACTTGGCATAATTTTGTCCCTCCCTCCCGCCTCCCTCCTCTACTTTACAATTTCCGATGATATGATACATGCTCTAACTCATGTTATTTTTGTGCTTAACTTGTCATTGTTTTGGTTTATGATGAAGCACAGAGGCAGGTATTATGAGATATTGCTAGGATGGTTTCACTGATTATTTGACTACACCTAGCATTCGACCAACAGGTAAGTAGAGGTAGGTAGGCATTTGCATCCATTGTATATACCATTTGCATATCATGTTAGCATAGTTGTAGTTGCATTTGCATGTTATTTTGTCTCACTTGTATATATGTTAGATTAGAGGTGCTATTTATTTTATTTTATTTTATTATATCATATATGAACAAGGGGTGATATCACCACCCTAAGGATTACTAATACCTTTCATTGAGATTTAGCAGGCACGGGTCATACCAGAGATGTTGAGGTTCTCATGCACTCTACGGTGAGCACATGTCCCCGAGTTGGAGCCAGATGTTATCCCCTACCCTAGGGATAACTAAGGAGATCACGTCTCGAGGCCCACAGGTCCAAGACATGGAGTAT
>SNQJ01S0135343.1:3237-25571 GCA_010110895.2 Picea sitchensis
TTTTTATCTCTCTGATGCCATGGTCATAAATGCCCCTTTAACATTAGTGGCATTCTTTGCACTCGTCTCAATAACAGGAATCCCTAAAGAATCTACAAAATACTGGAAAAGAAAAGAAAAAAATGATGTCATTCAGAAGAGAATTGATGAGAAATTTCTTTCCGCAAATCACATTTTGCAATAATATCAACAGAAAAAAGTGATAACTATTCATGCTATAAAGTCCTACAATAATAAATGATTTAAAAACACACTGCTTGAAATCAATCATAATCATCCATGTCTTATTATTTGGAAATGGATTAGTGAGGAATATAAATAGACTTAGAAATAATGGAGCAAGAGTTAGTTATATAGACAAATTCTACTAGTGTTTAATGTAGATCCTATTTTCTTGTTGTTTGTTGTAACCGCCTAAGTAGATTGGATTCCTATATTTTGATGTAATCTGTCTTCATTGAATAATAGACTGTGAGCGTAGTCTCACCTATGTGGTTTTTTCCTAATTCTAAGTTGGTATCAGAGCTACATTGGAGATCTGTGAGACCCAGTTCCCTGAGGCAAGATACGTGGTTCAAGATCTCAAATTGATTGAGAAGAAAGATCATCAACGCTCCCTATGCAGTGTTAGAGGTGCGTTGACGCTCTCACACTTATAAAATCAAAATTTTTGTATCCCTCGTGCACCCACTGTATGCATCTCAGAGCGCTAGGGTGCTAGCGCTTCCCCCTCCATGCTCAAGGAGCACTGCCAGCTCTGACTAGCGCTCCCCCTTCCATAGTGCAGGAGCGCTAGCGCTGCCCTTCAAGAGTCCAAGGAGTGTCGACCATTTTTTGTATAAAGCGTGNCTCATGGGGAAGCGTGAGTTTTTTGGAGCATTGAAAAAGGGGCACGCAGAGTTAAGTTTAAAATGAGAGCCGAGGTAGTGTCAGATCAGTGGATCCGTAGGCAGAGCGATGAACTACTCAGCACAGAAAAAAATTGACGAAAGTTGCATATTCTTGGTGATTCACCACCTTCAGGATTGAAGTGTGTTTGGTGATACAAGGATCCATTGTCTGGTTGGACGAGAAGACATTTGCAAAGATGGAAAATCCATTGGAAGAGACCTACCTCAATGAAGCCAATAAACTAGATGACTCGAATTTCATCAATTGGAAATTCAAAATGCAGACCTTGATGGAAGGTTATGGTGTATGGATGATTGCGAAGGGAGATGAAGCAAAACTCGATGCGGCTGCAGGTGCGACAGCAACACAGATCCAAGATTGGGATAAGTGCGAGAACAAGGCCAAGGTATTGTTGTGCATGTCTATTAAAGATATCATAATTCCACATATTAGAGAAGTTAAAAATTCTGCTGAAACGTGGACAACGCTTAAAGATTTGTATGAAACTAGAAATACAAATCGTATTCTTTTCCTGAAAACTAAATTGCTAGGCATTAAGATGAATGGAAATGAATCTGTTAGTTCATTTTTGGGCCGCATTAAAGAGGTGAAAGACAAGCTAGGAAATATGGGGGAAACAGTTTCTAGCATTGATCTTGTCACATTTACCTTAAATGGTATGCTAGACGACTATTAGATGTTTATAACAGGTCTCGCAGCAAGGGAGAAACCTCCTACTTTTGAAGAACTGACAGGTATTTTGCTACAAGAGGAAGAGAGGCGCGCAGATTTAAAGCCTCAGAATTCAAACTTGGCACTGTGGTCAAATAAGAGATCCCCGAGAGGGAGATCAGGAGAAAGAGGCAGAGGAGGAAGTTCATCACAGAGAAGAAAATCTCCAAGGCTGAATTAAGGTATGTCATCTAACATGAATGATTCAAAGAGTTGTTTTTATTGTGGTTGACCTAGACATCTTATTAGAGACTGTCATAAGAAGAATAGTGATAAGGCTAGGAATAAACCTAGAAAAAATTCAGGTCATTATGCAGAAAAATCTTCAAATCATGATCTCAGAGTGTTTATTACTAGTGATGATATTGATGAACCCCCGAATTTTGATTCACGGGATCTTAGACTATTTGTGTCTAATGCTGCTTTGTCTGTTGAAACTGATGATGTTGATACCTGGTTTGTGGATTCTGGAGCATCAATACATATGGCATGTAATAAGAAGTGGTATACTAATTTTAAAGAAACATAGAATGGTGCCAGCATATATCTTGGAGATGACCATGCTCATTAGATCAAGGGATATGGAGATATTCCAGTAACATTGCCGAATGGTATTGTTCATCACATTCGCAATGTTGTGTATGTTCCTGGGATAAAGAAAAATTTGATCTTTGTGTCCATCATTACAGATCAGAACTTGAAGATTGAATTCTTCAAGAATTATTGCACAGCGAAGTATTTGTTGGACCAATATAGAACTGTTGCAACGAGAGTCAGAGCAGGAGGGCTATACAAGCTTGATGTTACCAGCAAAGAACATCACGCACTGACTTCTGCAGCTATGGAAATAAATATTCTTTGGCATCAAAGGTATGGCCACATCAATCATCATGATTTATTGTTATTACAGAAACATAATATGGTTGAAGGACTTCCCATGTTAAAGAATGAGAATGTTGCTTGTGAAGGATGTGCATTAGGAAAGATGCACAGAGATAAATTCCCCTCTAATCCTGATAAGAAAAGGATATATTTGTTAGATCTTGTGCATACTGATGTTTTCCGACCTATGCAGACTAGGTCTGTAGTAGGTGCATTTTACTTTATGTTATTTATTGATGATTGCACGAGATACACATGGGTTTATTTCCTTAGAAGAAAAAGTGATGTTTTTGAGTACTTCAAGGAATTTAGAAACATGGTGGAAAAGAAGATAGGAAAATCCATCAAAATACTCCATTCAGATCAAGGGGGAGAGTATAAGTCAGGGGACTTCATCAAATATTGCAAAGATCATGGAATAGTACAACAATTTACAGTACCCCACACTCCACAGCAGAATGGATTTGCTGAAAGGAAAAACAAAACTCTGGTAGAGTGTGCACATAGTATGATGAAAGGTAATAATCTCTCAAATGCATTTTGAGCTGAAGCCATAAATACTGCAGTTTATTTAAAGAATAGAAGTCCAACAAGGTGTCTTGATAATATTACTCCTTTCGAAGCCTTGTATGGTTCCAAACCTATAGTTCATAATTTGAAAGTATTTGGGTGTAAGGCTTTTGCACATATTCCAAAGGAGAATAGGAAGAAATTGGATGTTAAAGCTATTAAATGTATTTTCATAGGGTACTGTTATGAATCAAAGCATACAAACTGTTTGATCCTTCTACTCACAAAGTATTTGTGAGTAGAGATGTACTTTTCCATGAGCAAGAAGAAGAAAATCATGAAAACACCAGTCATGAGGAATGGCGTAGACTTCTTGATGAAGGAGTTAAAGAAGAGTAGCAGGAACAATCATCACAACAACAACTACAATTGCAACAACAACAACCACAACCACGGAGACATCAGCAGCAAGAAGGACTCAGTGATATGGACACTTCAAGAAGTCAAAGTTCACCTAGAGGCGAAGACAGATCTTCACAAAGTGGGGAGGAAGATAATCAGTTGAGAAGATCTTCACGACAGGTTCGACTCCCTGAGAGGTATAGAGACTATGCCCTAATGAGTAGCATTTCAAATGTCGAAGAACCCATGATTTTTAATTAAGCCAATGAACATGATGAATGGCGAAATGCAATGGAGGAAGAATATGAATCTATAATGAAAAATAATACTTGGGAATTGATTGAATTTCCTAAACATAAAAATCCCATTGGATGCAAATGGATATACAAACCCAGGTTTAAATCAGATGGTAGTATAGAAAAATATAAGGCTAGATTGGTGGAAAAGGGGTATTCACAAATAGAAGGTATTGATTATGTTGAAACATTTGCACCAATAGCTAAATTGAATACTATCAGATTGTTAATTTCTTTAGCTACAAAGTACCATTGGAAGCTACACCAATTAGATGTTAAATATGCATTTTTGAATGGTGAGTTAAAGGAGGAGGTTTACGTTACTCAACCTGAAGGGTTTTTGGAACATGAGCAAGAACACTTAGTGTGTAAGTTAAGGAAAGCATTGTATGGACTAAAATAGGCACCTAGGTCATGGTATGAGAAGATAGACTTTTTCTTTCTTCAATAGGGTTTTATGAGAAGCAGGAGTGATCCAAATATATATACCAAATTTGATGAGTAGGGGTATATAGTATTGATTTCCTTATATGTTGATGATTTAATAATTACAGGAAATGCAGGGAAATTAATTGATGAAATCAAGGAGCAGATGTCACAAGTTTTTGAAATGAAAGATCTTGGTGAGTTACATTACTGCCTAGGTCTTGAAGTTTGGAGAAATGCAGGCCAAACTTTTGTTTGTCAGAGTTAGTATGTCAGAGCAGTACTTAAGAGATTTAAAATGGATCAGTGTAAATATTCTATTGTTCCCATGCAGCAGACTGTGGAAATTTCTTGTGATGATGGTTTGAAGGAAGTGAATGGCACTATGTATATACATATGGTGGGTAGTTTGAATTATCTCATCACAACCATACCTGATATTGCATATTTTGTGAGTGTGTTAAGTCAATTTATGGTGAAACCTCAAGAAATTCATTGGAATGCAACAAAGGTGGTACTCAAGTTTCTAAAAGGAACACTTTATTATGGTATTAAATATACCGATGCATTTGATGTTGAGTTGACAGGTTACTTAGATTTTGATTGGGCTGGCAATCCGGATGATTGAAGATCAACCACTGGATATGCGTTTGGCATTGGATCCAGGATTGTTTCATGGAGCAGTAAAAAACATCCTACTATATCTTTGTCTTCTATTGAAGAAAACTATAAATCCTTGTGTGCAACAACTTGTGAAGCTGTTTGGTTGAGAAGACTTCTTCAAGATGTTGGAGAAGAACAAAAGGAACTTACAATGATCAAATGTGATAATCAAATTTCAATCAAGCTGGTGAATAATATGATTTATCATGCAAGGACAAAGCATAGTGATGCTCAGTTTCATTTTGTTAGAGAAAAGTTGCAGTCAAATGAAATAGCTCTTATGTATTGTAATACTTGTGAAAATTCTGTTGATATTTTCACCAAGCCTCTTGGAAAGATTAAGTTTGAGTTGTTTAGAGAGATGTTAGGTGTAGAAGTCAATCCATTCTCCATTAAGGGGGAGACTTGGAAATAATGGAGAAAGAGTTAGTTACGTAGACAAACTCTACTAGTGTTTAATGTAGATCCTATTTTCCTGTTGTTTGTTGTAACCGCCTAAGTAGATTGGATTCCTATATTATGATGTAATTTGTCTTCATTGAATAATAGATTGTGAGCGTAGTCTCACCTGTGTGTTTTTCTCATAATTCTAAGTAATAGACACAAGGAGGTCCTGGATATTTACATGACGACCACCGGGGTGCAAATAAATGTTCAAAAGTCCTCAATTTCCTTTAATGGCATTCCAAGGAGACAACAAAGAGCCTTAAAAATCATTCTTCAATTCACAAAATTCTTTTAAAAAAGGGGATAAGTACCTGGGGTTTGTTCTGAAGGTGTTGGCCCTTGACCAAGTTTTGGGAGATCCTTGGTCATGTTTGACCATTTTTGGGACTTTGACAACTTGTCTAAGATGGAGCACAAGACGAAGCGGATATTGTGGAATCTCGGCCCCTTTTTGGGTCCTTTTTGGGTTTTGGGGATTATGTAATGGGAATGGGATGTTGGCCCATGGGCTTACCCATGCTTAGGCCTATTTTGTATGTATAAAATAGAAACCTAGACAATGTAGGAAGATAGCCCAATCGAGCTGATGAGCTAAGTGATAGATCTATGTGATTGCAAGTGCTTTGTGCATTGTGTGTAATATTTGCAGGGCTAAGTGCTAGTCATTGTAAGAGATTGTGGAAGACTGTGTGCTGAGATCTACTTGGGGAAGGAGGATCTAGCGAGCTGCACAACTCTCCTATCCTAGGCAGAGTAGGATCTTGATGGCTTTGTGCTTGTAATCGATTGACTAAAGACAACGAAGAAGAAGAGTTGGTGGAAGTATCCCCAGGGTGGGGGTGAACCACATAAATACTATGTTGTTCTGCTTTGTGCTTTGTTTGGATGTGTTTATGTCTCCTTTTGCTAAGTGCTTTGAGATGATTAGATAGATTCGCTTATGCTTAGTGCTAATGATGTGTAGAATGTTAGATCTAACACATATGAATATGCTTAGTGCTTGATCTACTAGATATGTTCCATCTCTTTATGTTGAGTGCTTAGATGCATTAGATCTGAATAAGTACTACGATGCTTTGTTGTGTTGGTGAAGTGGATCTTGGTTGAATATTGATGAACTATTGATGCTAAGCACTTTGTCAAGTGTTATAATCATAGGTTTGTGTCCCAGCTAGGGTTGCAGACATCTGAGTCCTACAACCACCCTTGCCTCTACCTCGGGTGAGACTTCATCTGCTTCGCAAGTGTTGCTGAAAGGTTTGATAGTTAGGGTTTTGTTGGTGTGTTGTTGTAGCGTTGAACCCTGGGTCTGCCCTTGTGCTAACAAATGGTTTCGTTGTCGGGAACCATTTGTTAGAAAAATCCTGACTAGAACAAGAGAAGGAACAGTTTCTCGCGGAGCAACTTGAAGTAAAGGAACTGGTCAACAAAGAACTTTTCTCTGTGACAACAGTAGAAGTAAAGACCGAAGAACAAGTTCCATAGCAGGTGGCGCAAATTGAAGAAGTCATCTAGAAGCTACAACAACTCATAGCAGATCTGGAGCTTCGTGTAGTACCTAAGACTCCATAGGAGATTAGGGACCAAAGAGAAACAACTTCCCGTAGCATAGTTAATAGACTAAAATCTCTTTCCCTGGAATGTAAGAAGCTGAGTAACTGCAGCGCCCAGACATATGAAAATGTCACCAAAAAATCAGATTTACGGGCATTGGAGTCACATCTTAAAGAAGCGAAGCAGCACCCAGACACACTACAGGCGCAGTTGAAGGCCCTGTCACCTGTGGAAAGAATAAATCGATTTCAAGAGCAACGCACTGCCCAACAGCAGATCCATACAATTCAAAGAAAGGTGATGGAAGTCACTCAATGGCTCCAACCAGTGCAAGATCAGGCCTATCAATTGTTTACATAAATAGAAGGCCAAGGAGCAGAGCTAGAGAAGCTTGTCACTACAGGAGAAAAACGCCTAGAAGGGTCGGTGAACGACATAGTGATCCAGGAGTTCACCAAGCAAGAGGTCGTAGCACAGCAGTAGGTTGAAGGAGCTCGAGCCAAGCTCAAGGCATTTGAGGCAAAACTAGTCAGACCAGAGTGACTCGGGAAAAGTCACATGTGAGTGTTGGGGGCTTGTTGGCCCTTGACCAATTTTTGGGAGATCCTTGGTCATGTTTGACCATTTTTGGGACTTCGACAGACTGTTGAAGTCGGAGCGCAAGACGAAGCAGAGATTGCAGAATCTCGACCCCTTTTTGGGTCCTTTTTTGGTTTTTGGGAATATGTAATGGGAATGGGATGTCGACCCATGGGCTTACCCATGCTTAGGCCTATTTTGTATGTATAAAATAAAAACCTAGACAATGTAGGAAGAGAGACCAGTCAAGCTGATGAGATAGGTGCTAGATCTATGTGATTGTAAGTGATTTTTGCATTGTGTGTAAGATTTGCAGGGCTAAGTGCTAGTCATTGTAAGAGATTGTGGAAGACTGTGTGCTAAGATCTACTCGGGGAAGGAGGATATAGCGAGCTGCGCAAATCTCCTGTCCTAGGTGGAGTAGGATCTTGATGGCTTTGTGCTTGTAATCGATTGTTTGAAGAAAATAAAGAAGAAGAGTTGGTGGACATAGCCCCAGGGTGGGGATGAACCATCTAAATACTTTGTTGTTCTGCTTTGTGCTTTGTCTAGATGTGTTTATGTCTCCTTTTGCTAAGTGCTTTGAGATGATTAGATAGATTCACTTATTCTTAGTGTTAATTATGTGTAGAATGTTAGATCTGACACATATGAATATGCTTAGTGCTTGATCTACTAGATCTGTTCCATCTCTTTATGCTGAGTGCTTAGATACATTAGATTTGAATAAGTACTGTGATGCTCTGTAGTGTCGGTGAAGTGAATCTTGGTTGAATATTTATGAACTATTGATGCTAAGTGCTCTGTCAAGTGTTATAATCATAGGTCTGTGTCCCAACTAAGGTTGCAGACATCTGAGTCCTGCAACCACCCTTGCCTCTACCTCGGGTGAGACTTCATTTGCTTCGTAGGTGTTTCTGAAAGGGCTGGTAGTTAGGGTTTTGTTGGTGCATTGTTGTAGCATTGAACCTTGGGTCTACCCTTGTGCCAATAGAAGGCAATAAGGTTTTCAGGATTCGATGTGAATTTATTCCAAAATTAAAAAGATAATTCAGACCCGGTGCAAAAAGTGTCTCTTGTTAGGAGGTAGACTCATGTTAGTCAAATCTGTACTAGAAGAAATATCTGTTTACTGGCATTCACTACTGTACATTCCCATTGATATTCAAAAGAAGATGAAAAAGGGTTTTCAATTTCCTTTGGAAAGGAAAAAAGGAGAAGGATGTTGTGGCACTTCTGAACTGGAAGAGGCTTTCAAAGTATAAATCCTTCAGAGGATGGGGGCTCAAAAATATTCAAGTGTTTGGACAGGATTTAGCAGAAAAACGTTCATGGAGACTAGTAGATGAATATGGTCTGTGGTAGTAGGTTACTAGGAAGAAGTATATACCTCCCCTGTCAAGGATAGAATGGGTTAGAAGCCCACAAAAATAGCTTAGAATTGTTCTATTACTTGGAAAGCGTTGGTTGCCTCCTTCCCAATCCTGGGCTCATGGATGGCATGGAAGATAAATGATGGAAGCAGAGTCAGAATAGGTACAGACCCTTGGGATGGTTACAAAGGTAACTTTAAGTGATCAGATGCACTGTTGGACACCCTTCATGATCATAACATTCACTTTTTGTGTGATGCTTCTTCACCCATCAGAACTACCCTTGAAGGGAAACCTGTCTGAGAGCGTGGGTAGGAAGTGAAATTAGGCTTAGGCAAGGTCTCCGGTGCATACTCTATTACACTCGAGTATTCATCACTCTTTGTGGAAGATATCCAAGCAAGTCCTGAATGGTGGTGGGTAGAGTTATGAAATTTAAAAAGGACATTAAAAACTAAACTTTATTTTTGGTTAGCCTTGTCAAACAAGGTACTGACCTAGAATAACTACAAAAGAGACAATGGAAAGGACCTAGTATTTGCATGCTTTGTAGAGAACATAGGGAAAGTACTCTCCATTTTCTTGTTGGTTTCCATTTTATTAAGGAAGTTTGGTCAGCCACAAAAACTCTCATTAGAGGTGCAGGACAGTGGGGAGGAAATTATTTTCCACAGGCTTTCAAATCATGGTATGAGGATCCTAGTGTAAAAATATTCATAACAATCCCAATCATTGTGAGCTGATCTATCTAAAGTTTGAGGAATGAAATAATATTTCAAGGAGCTATTTTCCTCATCTTCAGGTATTTTACAGAATTCAGTTTTATTTTGAGGATTCTAAATCTAATGCGAAGCCAAAAATCAATAGGCAGATAGAGCCATTGGAGATTGATGAATCCATGCCATGGGCCTACTTTGATGGGGCCTCACAGGTTAACCTGGAGATGTGTGGATCTAGGGGTATGCTCTATCTGTCAAACTCCCATACATTCTCCTTCTCTCTCGGTATAGGCTATGGTACAAATAATTGCATGGAACCTAGTGCCCTCTCTTCTCTACTCAGACTTGCAGTTATAAACGGGAGTAGATAGAATGCATGTTTTTGGAGACTCTAGATTAAATGTAGATTGGATGATTGGTGATATCCTTATTCAAAATATGGGGCTTTAGTCTCTAATGGATCAGGTGTAGAACTGGAATAGCATATTTTCTTGTCTCCTACAAGCATACATTTCAAGAACTTAACACAATGACAGGAAGTTTATCAAAATCAGGGGTAACTGATCAAGTCAGTCATTTGAATATGAAATATTTTAGAGAGGGTGTCTCTACTGAATATTTGTTGCAATCCTTTTAGTATTACGGATTTGATGTAACTTGGATATTTATAGTGATCTGGATCATAGGTGTGATACTGCTTTTTTTGTAATGACAGTAATGCCTTTTTTTTAATATTTCATAATAGTATGGGAAGTCCATAGGCAGATGGGTCATAGAGGCTAATAGTCATTACCCGACCATGTGCTACTAGCACATTTGTTGAATCATGACTATGATGTTAATTTGTCAAACTCTGAAATAAAAACATTATGCTTATTTCCTAGGAAATAAGGAATCATAATCATCCATGTAAAACAGTACCTTAAGTTAACATGTAACTAATTTGTAGGTATAATTTCAGAAACTACAATCCATATGACACTATGTATCAGCTCAAAGGACAAAGGACAAAACCAAACTATATAAGTTAAAGGACAACTAAAATGACAAAACCAAACCATATAAGTTAAAATAAACTATGTGGCCCTCCAAATGATTAAAAGACATTTATTTTGGCTAGAAATTACTCTTCAAACTTTTTTTGTTGATTAAACTATAATTTCAATAAGGTTTTCAATACTACAAGTTGCAATATTGTTACAACTAACCAACGATTTTTCAAAGTAGTAAGCTCAGAGAAAGATCACCTCTCCTTGCTGAAATGATGGTAATATTCACTAGTGGTTAATTGAAAGCAATGTTCCACCAAGTTTCCAAGATGCATGGACATGGGAGCGAGGAAATGCATCCAGGGGACATGTGGATTATGTGGAAGCACCCCCCAAATTCTAGGGAACACCATAAGAAACAGTAGGGTCTTTTGACATAACAAATTCCACTCAAAATACTAGAAAACTAAAATTAATTTTTTTGAAAACTCAAACATAAATCATTGAAATCATATATATAACAATGTGCCAATAACATACATCATTACATGTAACATGATAAATCATAAAAAAACATGTAATGATATAACATAACTTAATCCTAAATGAACATGCTCCATAATAATGTGTCATTAACATACATCATTACATGTAACATAATAAATCATAAACAAACACAGTCCTTTCACTGCCACTCAATATTCTGGATTTTGAGTAAGTGATGCTCCTATAATGATTCATGCTCAAGGAAAGGGAAGGAATGGAAAGGAAAGACAAGGAAAGACATGGAAAGACAAAGCATGTCAAGACAAGGCAAGGCAAGACACGGCATGGAAAGACAAGGCAAGGCATGGCAAGACATGGCAAGGCAAGGCATGGAAAGGAAAGACATGACAAGACATGAAAGGCAAGTCAAGGCAAGGCAAGGCAGGGAAAGACAAAGCATGGTAAGACATTGCAAGGCAATACATACCAAGGCAAGGCAAGGAAAGTCATGGCAAGACATGGAAAGGCAAGACATGGCAAGGCATGGCAAGCAAAAACATGCCAAGGCAAGGCAAGGCAAGATATGGCAAGGAAAGATAAGGCAAGGCAAGGCATGGAAAGGCAAGACAAGGCAAGGAAAGACATGGAAAGGAAAGGAAAGAAAAGACATGGCAAGGCAAGGAAAGACAAGGCAAGGCAATGCAAGGCAAGGAAAGGAAACACAAGACAAGGTCAATTAGGTGTCACAAGACCCAATGAAGTGTGGTTTTGAAACATGACACGATTAAGAGGAAAATGGAAAATCGAAAAATATATCATTTTCTTATATCATTTATAATAAAGTTGTTTGGATGTACTTTTCAACATTACTATGACTATATTAAGACACAAATTAGTCCATATAGGTTTCCATTAGTACGTTATGGTTGATATAGTTTTTTGGCATTAACATTTACTCTAGTAATGACTCTAAAACCATCCCCAAATAACAATGCAAGAGTGTTATAAACTTAACACTGAATGATGCAAAATTTGGACCTAAGACACGACATAAAATTAGTGGTAATAATGTCCACTGATTTCCTCCATCTCTACCATGGTAATTTTTTGGATCTATGCTTCTCTTATAATTGTAGAAACCTTAACGAATCTTAATAATTCTTAAAATCCCTACTATTAATGTTTCATGTGATTTTGGTAAAAATATTCAAACTAATATGGATTTTACACCAAAAAAAATTAAATTGTCTATTTTTTAAATAAAATAACGTTGTCCTATAGAAATTTGGTCGAAACACTTTTGGAGAAAATGGAAATTGGTGAACATTGTTTTTTCTTTAATACATTAAGTGGAAAAATAGCCAAATGGAAAAATTTAACCCTTAAATATTTCTTTGAAATCTTTACAAGTTCATCAATTTCTCGCATAACCATTGCAATAAGCCTCACTTATATCTATGTTTCAGTTGTATCATATGATTTTAATAATTTGGGCACATGCATATACCTAAGTTTGATATCTTCAATCTTGAATTTTACACGATAATTATTTGAGTGGTTTGAGTGATATAATAAAGGAGCAAGAATGATTGATAATATCAATGGTTTCTATGCCACATATTTCATATGACTGTAACTACCAAAAAAGATAGCCACATGTTTACCCAAATCTAGTTAAGGACCATACATTCATCAACATCAAATCAACAAACATTGCAATTCATAAAATATATATATATTCAACATCGTCTCAATTGTACATGGTTTACAAAATGGCACATCGTGCCCAATATACAAAACTGCGGCAAGTGCCCTAACATGGAAAAGTGCCATATGGTGGCCTAGATACAAAATGACACTCAATGGTCACTCATTGACCACTACCACCCTCGCAACTATCAAGAGCATCCTGAAAATCAATATTTCTTCTCTTACTCGAAGAAGCACCTCGAGTGATTTTGCGCTTGGGCATGGTTCATCATTCCAAATACTGGACAAAGAAACAACATTCTTGTAAGTTTTTTTCCAAAATGAATTAACAGACTAACAAAATGATACGTTGTAATTCAACCTAAGCCAACTCACCATAAAAGATACTGATAATCGAGAGGGTGTTACCTTTCTCTATAACTCTAATCTCTCAGCGATGCCACCCTGCATCAGTTACAAGGATCAAATCATGAAATTTAAACAAAATGCATAAAATAAATTCTATTCATGGTAAATAAAAATTGATCATCCACAAATTATCTCACTGTTAATAAAACAATGAAGATTTGTTGTAAGGTGGAGTGCTTAGTTGTACAACATGCTCTAAGGAAACATCTATTATTGAAGCCTCAATGGATGGCACAAATGGAAAACATGGTGGAGGTGGGTGGTGTATGGGTTCATCCAATGTGGATGGATGTGATGGAAAATGTGGTGGGGGTGGGTGGCCTACAAGTGTAGCCATTTTGGATGGATGGGATATGAAAGATGGTGGGGGTGAGAGGCAATAAAGCCCCACAAGTTGTACGAGGGATGGTAAAACATGTTATCCCCAACTCCTAGGGATAACTAAGGAGATGATGTCTCGAGGCCCTCAGGTGAATACATGGAATACCGAGAGACATCTTGACCAAAAGTGTCCACTTTCATAGAAAAAGATCCACCTCACCACCACAATTCCAGGTTCATCATGAAGGTATCCACCAAATCAGTTGGCTTCCAGAAGACATTGGGTATTTCTCAATGAGGTACAAGCTAGGTATCATGGTGAGTGTCATTTCAATATATGAGGCATTTCAGTTGTTGCATCTCTTTTGATTATGTAACTTTTTCTTGGACATTATGCTCTTTTCCCTGTTTCACTTTGGTGGATGACATTGCACCCTAGTAAGTGGGTCACTCTTAGCGATATATTTTCTACTGGGAGGTCCTCTTGATGAGTCATCATGCCATTCCTAACCATACCTGTCACTTTCCACACTTCATCCCCTCATATCCTTACCTCTTGGTAATTTCAAGTGTACTGACCCAAGAAGGGGTTGTCCCTCATTTCATGGGAAGAAGGGGCTAAAGGCCCAGAGGCTTGTAGTTGGTAAAAGATAAAATCCAATCATGAACCTTCTAGATGCTTTCCCAAGGATCCTAAGGACAATGAAATTTCTCTCGTAAGAAACTGATGGGACCCATGATAAATAACTAATACAAATGCCAACTAAGGTGGAGCATCTGTGGGAATTATTTTTCATGCTTAGGTAGAAGCCCCACACACGTTTTCAACTTGGGGGAGCATGATGTGACCAAGGTAGAGTCAAGGTGGGCATTGTTTTTCATGCTTAGGTAGAAGCCTCACATTGGCTTCAACCTCGAAACATCTTAAAAGAATAAAAGTAAATAAATGGGCTTGGGAAAATGTTGCATTGAAAATTAAGGTGCAACACACCCTCTACAAAGACACACATAAATGAGACACTACAATCCCTTGTATGTCATGAACCCCATGCCCAAGAGTCTTTCCCCCATCCATGTCACTTCATTCACATGACTTAGAGAAAGGTACACTTCGGAAACACTCATAAACTTGAGGTATGATTCACCCAATAGGTCGCTTTGTCAACCCTACCATACCTAAACTAGGAAAATTGCATAGGGTCTTTGAGGACTTGTTTTTTTTAGTGAGGTAGCTTGGATGTACATGCTTGGATGTCTCTTTTATTGATTTTGTTTACTCATCATGATGAATTTTACTGGAGATCCTTGGAGGGCGTATTCATTGTCTTTGCAAGACCTAGTTGGTGGACAGATTTAGAAGAATAAGCCTAGCTTGGGCTTCCTTGGGGCTTGAAGCCCACAGGTTGGATACCAGGGTCCACATGTTAGATTATTATGATTTCCTTTGGATTCCTGAGATGAAACCATGCAAGACCTAACCCAACCTATTACTATACCAATGACTTACTCTCGGGGCCAAAATGCCATACAAAGAGGGTTGACGTCACCTAGGGTTGAGGTTATGATGGTAGAGTTGCTACTCATTAACACTTGGCATGATTTGGTGGGAGATGACTTGAGGAGGCTATAGCGCATGAGAGGAAGGATCTAGAAGCCCCAACGACCTCAAAATTCCACTCCAACGACTTGCTCAAGGGGTCAAGACATCACCCTTAGAGGGATGACGTCACCTTAGGGTTTCTATTGTGCAATTTTTAAATTTAAATTTGAATTTTATATTGTAAAGGGGAAAAGTAAGGGTTGTTGTCCCCTTACTTTGTGGTTACTGTAAGTTTTGTGGAAAAACTCTTATTAGAGGTTTTTGTATAAATAGAGATCATTTCTATCTCATTATATTGTAGCTCTCCCATTGTGAGAAGACCACATTGGCTGAAATTTTCGCTATACTTGAACATTTTTGGTATCTCTCTCTCTTGCAAATTAAATTTGGTATATCTCTTGATGAATGGATGATATAAGGTAGTGCACACCTCTCGGAGATTCTTGTTCTTGCTTATGGATGGTTTGTCTTGGTGAAACTAAGGTTTGATCTTGAAAATTTCTTGGTTTTGGTAAGGAAAATATGCATTCTTCTTATTGTAGTTAAAACCCTAGGAGGAGTATAAGTGCATACACCCTCCATCAAGTTCTCTTCATTTTCTATTTTACAAGTCTTTTATTGCAAGGTATCTTGGAGGAGTACAAGGGTGTACACCCTCCTTGATCTACCTTGAGTTTGGTTTGCATGCCCTAGGGAGTAAGAGGGTTTATACCCTTAGGGATATTGTTGATATAACTTGTGTTTTAAATACTCCATTCACCCATTTTTAAAGGCAATAATCTGAAGTTTGCATTGGATAAATAAATTGTTTGCATTGGTAAACATGATTTAGTGAGATATTGATATTGTTCAAGTTGGAAACTTTTTGTGATGCTTTGAGGTTGCTAAAGCCTCTAGGGCGTATTAGTCTACTTAGTCTCTTGGGAGATACAAATAAATTAAAGCTACAACCATTAGGGATGCAACAAATTATTCTCTTTTTTATTCATAACTCACAATTGAACCGTCGAAAGTTGTTAACAATTTACCCATATAATGTACTAGTCCTAATGCATCTTTTGGGTGGATTCTTTGTGATTTTTGGTGGCTGATTTTTATCCTGTAACAACTTGTTTTCTATAGCCATAAGGCTGCAATTATATCTCTGCAATACTTCTTTCTTAAAACCTTCTTTCATTGCTAAAGTCTTGTGATTTTATACTAGAGTTATACATGTGTTTAGCTAGCTTTCCTCTGGCATCATTTACTAGACTTTTAGCATCTTATTAGTAGCTTTAACTATCATTTATTTTCTTATATATATTCTTGTTGACTGCTGCAAATAGGGACAACAAGCTTAACTTTCTTGTCCATTGGATTATTTAGCTTATATATTGTGTTTTCTTATGTATTGGGAAGGTACAACCACTCTTTGCAGGTACTCAAAGACTTGGCAACCTTAATCCACTCTCGAGACTTGTTACCAAGCCATATTCCACTTAGCAACTTGAACTATATGGACCTATGGGAACCTATTTATAAGTATCACTTTCCATGTCATTTCCCCCCTAGGATCGCTTGGGACTCCCCTCGTGTGTTGAATTCTTCCTTCACTAAAGCAAGAGGAGGGTTTATCTAAGGTGATAGTGGCTAAAATCTCCAACCGTTATCGCCATCCAGTGGATTGGGTCGGGATTTTACCAACCTATAGTTTGGGTGATAACATTTTAGCTCTATTGTCGGGGAGGATTTTGAACCCTCTTTCATGCCCTAACGACACTTTGGCAAGCTACCATCCCAAATCATTTTCCCATAGCTTTCTCGACGACTCCACTTGAAGGAAGTTCCCCTTCCACCCTTGATAATCTTGTCCTAAAACTCATCTGGTGACTCCCTTATGGGAGGTACCCTAAAGCGGCTTTACCCGACCCCCAAAAACACTTCCAGGCATCATAATCCTTCATCCAAATAGTCTAGTATTCCATCATCTCCCACTTCCCATGATTTTCCATCTACCTCTCTTATCCCTCCATATTCACCTACTACCTTTACACCTCCACTCTCATCCATGCCCAATTCACCAAGTACTACATGGATCCTGTTAACACTGAGTAAATTGTTGGGGTGAAGAAACAATATACAAAGGTAACCTACAAACCAACTTTAATACTGGAAGCTAGCCCTTCCAATCTAGAGAAGGCTCTCTCTGAGACTTGATCTCTGATAGATAGATTGTTTTTGAACTGATGGATAGGTTTAGATGATTGAGGTAGTTTTTTCAAGGTTTGTTGGCAAGGAGGTATGGTATCTCTTGTGATATGGAGTCAACCCCTGAAAATGAATGAAAACAATGACTGGTAGGTAGAACTTCCCAGAGGAACAAAGTCTAAATAAGGTGATGAACTTTTAATTTTGAGTTTGGTAGTGTAGGTTGGAAGAGGAAAAGAAACAAATAATAGAATTAGAGCACCATGAAAGATGAATTCTAACCTAGTTAAGAAGAGAAACAAAGTTTAAATCACTTGAGTCTAAAGAACCATTAGATGAATTCTAGACCCTTTGATTGTCCAATTTAAACAAAATAAAATGAATATGAAAGTAAGGACACAAGAAGTACATACAAGGATAATAATACAAACTTCATATCACCACCATTAGAATATTTTTCATAAAAATATCAGGACTTCTACATTTGTATTTCTTTCAGATTCAGAGAAAATTACAATGAGGATCAAAATATCTATACTTTTGACAACTCGCCCCCCTTTTTCACCTTTGAAGTTCTCAAATATATAGATAAATATCATATTATATCTTAAGGAGGTCAAAATCCATCTTGTCCAAAAATAGAGAGTTGTTACAATAGCTTAGGAAAGAATATTTGTCAAAACTTTGCTCATATCCTACTATCTAGGGTTTGATTTTTGACCAACTAAAAATGTGCCAACTAAAGAGAAAATCATGGGATATGATAGGAGAGTATCCAATATTCAATATCCATATAAATTTTGGATCCACCTTGTTGAGTTGGAGGACCATCAAGTCGAATTTCAAAGATTCTAGAACTCTGTCAGCAAATCTGGCTTGGCGAAATTCTGGAAAATAGGCCTAAAAAATAATTTAATATCTTCCAAATAATAGCACCTATGTAAAAATTAAAAGAGGTTTTTGTTATTGGGTCCGTTCTTGACAAAAACCTCTTTTTAATTTCAAAACTTCTTCTTCATCTCCTCGGAATATGTGCCCAAATATGATGACTAAAACAGGAAAACTTTAAATTCTAAAATTTGGAAAAATGGACTGTAAAGACTCATTTGAATCTCTCAAACTATGATACCTATGTAAAAAATGAGAGAGGTTTTTGTTATTGTGCTCATTCTTAAGAAACAACTCTCTATGTTTTTCTAAAATTCTCTTCAATTGATCAAGAAACGATCTTGAAGTTGACTGCAAAATTGTCATTTGCATAGTGTGCACGATGTGTCGCTGCCAACCTATAGCAGTTGCATAGTGAACTTGCGTAACACAATGATTTTCTTGAAACATGTGCATTTGTAGATAGTAACAACTTTTTGGAGGCATGAAATTATTGCATACCAATCATCTTTTGTTGTCCTTTCAATCTCTGTGTACTTATAGTACTTGCATAGAAAATTTGATATGCAAGTGTTGTACATGACAATTTTTAAACAAAACTACAGATGTGGATGAGATGGTGGTTCCATATTTCCAACCTTCTCTTTAAACCATTTTTCTCCTTGGATTGGAATATTTGTTGCAACATCTATTGTCTCCTCTGACATTGGGAAAATGACCTCAGCAATTGTTGTCTAGACACCATTAAAATTTAGAGGAAATTCCTTTGTCAACTGCATGTTATACCCTTGGATTTTCTCACAAAAACTTATGCATCCTGCCTGCTCAAAAGACAATCTGAATGCAGGGTCTGAGTTTACCCAAGCTAACTCTTGGGGTTTATACCTCATCACATTTCCTCCCTTGTATTTCTTCTTTTCTTGCGATGTCATGGTTCTATGATGTCTTCATTGCAAGGTAAATTTCAAACTGTTCAAAGCAGATATGTCTTCAAAACTCAGTAGGCAAGCTTGCGAAGAAAAATAGGAGGGATGGGTTTTGGATTGAATAGGTGAAATAGACCTTTGTTATATGAGAGGCAAACTTTTTCAGGGGATAATTTTACATAAACAATGGGCTCAAAATTTGTTTACATAAGGATTTAAAGTGAACAAGGGATGCGCAGTAGAAATAGAGCAATAGGCTTTGCATAGCGAATGATACCATACAAGGTTTGTGTAGCAAGGGAAAACTGTACAGTGTTTGCATAGCGAGGGGGATTTTTTGCGTAGCAAAGAGATTTAAAGCTTGCTCAGGAGATTAAGGCTTATGCACAGGTCGTGAATGCAATGAAAATAGAAAAAGGTGGAAAATATGCATGCATGAGTGGATAAGGAGGGGATTTGAAAAGGAAAGTACTTGTCCAAAGATGACAACATCTCTCAAGCCATTTCAAGGAGCTTGTGTAGCGAATTTGCGAAGTGCACACATGTTTGGAGTTTTCCAATCATACAAGTGACATGGAGTGTAATCATTGTCCCTTTTTTGACCACATCATATGTGATGATGAACCATAGTACCTCTTTGACATGACTTCCATCCCTAACCTATGACTTGACCCTAGCACATAATTTCGCATTTTGTGACATGATTTTAAACTAGGAAAACAAGGACCTTTACAAATCTTTCAAGATGATGGAATTTTATACCCCTTGATCGTGTATTATGAGATAGACAAAACACCCTTTGACTCAATCCTATGACTTAACTCTTTATTGACATGCATCTTTCTTTTTATTTTATCAATGACCTAGAGATTTTGAATCATCTCATGAGACAAAACACACACACACACACACACACACACACTGTGAATCATTTAGGAATTCCTTGGTCTTCCCAAGATGAAGGCATGACTTTGTAAACTGTGAACAAACATCCAACTTTACCTTAAAAATAAAGATGCTAACATTTGGCTCCAATGGGGATGTTATCCTCCCAGTGAGGTAGCAAAGAATATCAGACCACATGCTTTATCCATTGGGCTGATCCAAAACCCTGTATGCAACCTGTTTTAATCCTCAACCAAGCAAACTACAAACTATATTGTAAACTCACTGCTGAAAAGTAAATTCTAAACACTAAAAACTGATAAGTGTTGAAAACCACACGTAGAAACTCATGCTTAAAACCAACTATCAAGGATGCTTGATCTTCAAGCTTATTGCACACAATCCTAATCTAATATGTTGAAAGCACTGTCAAATCAAGTGATACAATAATGTCAATGCAACCAATCTAGTAGATGGAAACTTAACTGAAGCATGTATTCATCTTATCCAAGTAAAAAGAAAAACTTAAAGTGTGACAACTCCACATTCTAGCAATGACTTACTTCATTTCTTATGAACAACACCAAATTCATTTCTACTAATGATTCCAATAGATTTGCATAAGAATCTTGAAAATCATGAATGATTGTTTTCCTTTCTTGGCGATCAACAAAAAGACAAGAAAATCTTTCATTCGGTTGACCCTTTTCAAACTGGAGTGCAACAATATGTTCACTTTTCACATCATCCATAGCAAGCACAAGCTTTGTATATTCTTGAATGAATTCAAATGAAATAGCAATCTCACGTGTTTGAGAAAAACTTGAAAATGTTCCTTCATGTATTTCAACAATAATGTCATCTTGACCTTTAAAAATTTATGAATTCATCAATTCAAAAGATATAAATTCATGAATAATTTATGCTCCTTTCGAGGGATCTAAAACATCTTTCTCTTCTTCGACATCTCTTTGCAACTCAACGATGCAATTTTCTTGTAAAGGAGAGTTGATTAGCATATTTTGTTTCCTATCATGTTTATCCTCAGGTGACTTTATTTGAAGATTATCAGATGTAGGATTACTAGCTAAATTTTATGTACATGCAGTTTCAGAAAATGAAAGGACCGAAGAACAATTTGTTTGACTACCTTGATCTTTCTTTTGGTCACACAAAAACTGACAAACCTCCTACAAGTCTTCACCAATTTTAGGGGATGAAACATAACTTTCATCAATATGTTGATCCATTACATTTTCAGCCAAGGAAAAAGCTATAATCTGCTGAAAATTGTCATGATTACCATAGCAGCTAGTCTCTACTACTTCTTCTTGGTTACATGAAATTTGACAAGGTTTTTGTATATGTTCATCAATCTTAGGAAAAAATACATGAAACTCAACATCAAGGTTATTGTTTTCTTCATTTTCGGCTGAAGGGAAAACCTCTGTTTGTTGGACATTTTACTTAATATCTTTATGATGAAAAGGATTTTCCTACAAATATTCTATGATCTCATGATCCATGAATACATCATCATCATAAGAATCTTATAGGTATTGAATAAAACTCTCAAAATGTTCACAACGGTTTTCCACCAGCAACAATAATGGACAAGATTCCTTAAAATGCTCAAAAAACACTGTGTGAAAATCCTTTAAGGAACATATGCTAGCAACTGGTAACTTTTCATACCAGGATCTTGCTTTTCCCTCTAGAGAAGAAATGAACATATTCATAAGACAATTTTCAATAAATTAAACCTTTAGCTTATGTACATGCATATGAAACTTGATTAAATGCAAAGCAGTGTCATCACCTTCTTCATCTTCGAATTTTTGCAAATAGGTTTGCCAATCTATGCGAGGAACATGATTTGGAAAACCAGGTATATGAGATCGATTCATAGGAGCATACCTTGTATATTGAGAATCCATCTTGAAGCAGTGGATTCACTAATTAAATATTTAGGCTACTAAGTCTTTGGATAGTGGAGTCGCCATGAAAATTATGAACTCTAGATTCTTGAAAATGGAGTCGCTAGGTGAATCATGTACAACCTTTCTGTGTCTGACTATTGTTCACCATCAGTACTCATATATGAAGTTTTTCGTTTATCCCAGGGAATATTTCACCTTTTCTCCCCGGCAGTGACGCCAAAATGTTAACATTGAGTAAATTGTTGGGCTGAAGAAACAATCTACAAAGGTAACCTACAAACCAACTTTAAGACTAGAAGCTAGCCCTTCCAATCTAGAGAGGGCTCTCTCTGAGACTTGATCTCTGATAGATAGATTGTTTTGAACTGATGGCTAAGTTTAGATGATTGAGGTAGTTTTTTCAAGGTTTGTTGGCAAGGAGTGTTATCCACATTTTTGGTTATCGAGATGATATTATGATTATGTCATGATAATGGAAGATCAAACTCTTCATTAAGATCATTTTCATGAAGAAAGTTAC
>SNQJ01S0135344.1:0-10855 GCA_010110895.2 Picea sitchensis
AAGGGTACAAAAGAAGCAACATCAAGCAAATGAAAGGAGAGAGATACCATCATAGTAAGTGCATGTTGATCACATACTTATTCCTTTATCAGTTTTCATCCAGTATTCTTCTTCTTTAACTGGAAAAGTATAACTGAATCCTAATAACATTCTTTTTATCTTCTTTCCAAATCATGTTGCTCGACATCCACCCACTTTCTTCTCTCTATTTCCTACTTTCTTGTATATGTTTGTTTTATGGTCCACAGGAGCCCCAATCCCAATGCGTTGGAAAAACACATTTAATTTCAAAGCATTGTAACATACATTATTATTTTTGAGAAATCCCAGATAACTATTTCGGGATCAATTTTCATTGTATTTTATAACTTTGAGTCTTGAGTATAAAATATTTGAAATTCGTTTATCATAATATTTTTTTGAGCTTTATAAGTATTACTCTATAAAAGTTCTCTCATGTGAATATTTTGATGTGATCAGAATCTTTATTTCAACTATGATGGATGTGAGGATATTTTTATTTGTTGTAATGTGTGGTGTGTGACATTCCTGGTTCGTTTCTCAAGAATTCTCTTTTATAAATAATTTTTTCTTTCAATATTTTTTATTTTTATTGAGCATCATAAATTGGACCATATCATGGCCCTATATTATTCTTGATTTGATAATCACAAAAATATCATAAGAAAAAGAGGAGTACCACCTCTCTAAAAACGTAGGAGGATTCATATCCTCGTGAGGTTGTCATTTCGGTCCTGACAAATTTAAGCGTCAACGAGGACCCCTCCCACAAGTGGAGCACGAGGAATATTTTACTTGGCATGGAACCATATAATAAAATTCAAAGATGGAATTGGAAAAAAATCAAATAATTAATGTGATTTGATGGCCCTTGAACTGGTTTTGGAACTAGCCCAATAATCAAAAGTTTCTATTATCCAAATATATGGCTATTCACTTCTTCTAATTTAATGTATGCTCAAAGAAATAACATTAAGAAACATTACATTACAACCCCTATTTAATGATGTAGAGTCACTACTTTCATATTTCTCATAAATATCATCTTCACACATCTATAAGGATAAGAACAAGATAGCAAATTCACTTTCTAATGATCGTAGAAATGAATCAGGAACAAGGGAACGCATTTGGTTATGCACGAGTCTTGAATATAAACATTGATAAAAATAATTAGATACTATGTATAGAGTCGAGTGAAGAGGGATGTAAGATCAAAATATATGTATAGAGTCAGGTGATGAGGGATGTAAGATCAAAATATATGTACAAAGATAGAAATAACTTTTTTTAAGTGCATATAACCAACAACAAAGCATTCTTTGAGACAAAAACGAATGAAATCATTCGCAGAATGGAAACCAATGTGTGATCTCCACTAGTTACACATAGATTATGTCATCCATGACTATGACTTCATAAAAGAAGATTTCTTATGTTTTCAAGAAAACCAAACAACCAGAATAGCAAAAACATTTTTACAACAATATTTGATTATTTCGAGCGCTCAAACGCTCAACCTCCATGGCATTTTGACATGTCACATAAATAATGCACTTGTAAAGAAATCTAAAAACATGTGTTTTAGTACAAGAAATATTGAGACATATGTATTCACTTTGATAAACAAAGTGACAACAAACTTTCCAACCTATGCTGAACTAATATTGGCAGGAGACTTCAACATTGATATGGTAAGAAAATAAAAAGTTGCACAATTTTTTGAAAACAACCAAAATCATAATTTCTCTAACTTGAAATTTGTTTTTCCGAGAAGCTTAATTATATGAAAAAATCTAGGGGCAGGATATGTATACCTTCGTATATTTAAGTAGTCAAATGGCTATGTGGAGGGGTCCCTTGTCCCAAAAACAAGGGGTTTCATACACCAATTTGGTGTGTGGCTGGGCCATAATCTTAAAAATAGATTATTATTATTATAATTATTATCCAACTTTCTCCATATTGAAATTTCTAAAGGAATATCTTCTAATGTTATCGAAAGAGATATACTATCCTAATTACACAAAAACAAATGCCAACTTTCCTCCAAAATTACAACCAATGCTTGTTGATCTTCTTGATAACAATGAACAAGTCACCATAAAAGCGAACATCATCAACACTTTAACACCTCAATTTGTGAAAAAAAAATGTCACCACGCACAAACCATCAACATAACCAACTTCTCCATCAATGGAATTTTTTTTGAAAGAGGAGATGGAAATGGTTGAATTTATAGAATAAAAAATAGTTAATCAAATTATACAATTGGTTTGAAGTTGCACTATTGGAATCAAATGGCATATACACAGTAAGATCATTTGGAGAAACTGTTATACATTGTCAATTGTCAGACAGTTAGCTTAGGTTGATGGGAAATTGGTATGGGTTGTTGGTTGTCATTGATGTCAACCATTGGATACTGATATTGTAGATTGATGTCACCCTTAATAATTGATGTCAACCCTTGGATAAAGTCCAGTAGGAAATTTTGGTAGCACAAAGGTTTGGGTAATGCACCCAAGTTTATTTGATTTATAAAAATATGAGTTTCAATATATTTGAAGGTAAGCCTATTCTATATGGATAGTACATGTTATTCCATTTTCGTTGGTATGTGGAACGCCACATAACTCCTCATGGTTAGAGAGTTATGACCATGTGAAGTTGGAGAACCCAGGTTTGGGTAATGGACCCAAGTTTGTTTGATGGATAATGGTATGCGTTGTGATATATTTTCAGGAAAGACTATTCTAGATGGATAGTACATGTCATGCCATTTCCAGTGCTATGTGGAATTTCACATAACTCCTCACGGTTAGAGAGTTATGGCCATGTGAAGTTGGAGAACCCTCACGGGTCATCTAGAAGCCCCCAAAAGTCAAAGTAGTCAAAGTGTTTGCAAAGGAGAAATGATTTAGATAATAAAGTGAAATGATGAGTGTACTATTAATCAAAGTGGATACAAAATAAATGATTTAAATAATAAATTTAAGGGAGAAATTACTAAGTGGACAAGTGGTTAGAAGTGGGTTAACCCTAAAATAAGGAAAGTGGGTTAAGATGGTTAAAAGGTAACCCCTTGAGGAAGCTACTTGAAAGTGTAAATAAGAGACAATGCTCTCTCATTTTAATCACACTTGAGCATATTGAATATCGAAAAGTGACTGAGGTAACTGTTGGAATACATATAATCCTGAACTTTTGATCTTTACATCCTCCACCTCATGAAATTATAATCTTTCCCAAAATGGTAACTTAGAGAAGAACTTTCGAATTTTAAATCAAATTTAGTTTTGGTTAATCAGTAATAAAGAGTGCGTGATATTTTTTGTTGATGGATTTTTTCTGTTTGACCGAACGATCCTAATTTCTCCAAAGTTTTGGAGTCGCCTGATGGTTAGTAATGTGAATCACTAAAGGTCGCTCTGCATATTCGCGCTTCAGATATTTTGATAAGTCTTAACGATAAAAGTCTCGAAACCCGAAAGTGTCTTTTCATCACTTTTCCTAAACCTTTGAAGGACACGAGTCATGGTACACGTGTATCTTTTGATTCCTCCTTGAATTGACACATGGTGCCCATTTCTGACTTCTTCATTTGAAGATTCATTCGATTCTAAGTAACATGTCACACCTCCCTTTTCTTGACACGCCATATAGAATGACATCATATACAACACGTCACTACAGGAGATGACCCTTCAGAAATATAGCAAAGAACTAATTTACAAATCACCGAAGCACCAAATTTCTGAAGTATTAAACTTTAATTAATTAAGTTGATCATGGTCAAGAGATAATTAATAATTTCTCACTTCGGAGTTCAAACGTTTATCCCTCATCGTATCCTAAAGTTCCCAAAGTCTGAATTTTCGAGGTGAATGAAACAATAGAGCCATCAAAGTTGGTGGTGGAATTTTTAGATAGATGCAACCAATGCATTGAGTAGGGAAGAGTGAGCACAATTGTGAGCAGGGAAGAAAATGTCATTGCATTACTGAACAGGGTTGGAGGGACATATGGAAACATGACTACAACGACTAAGACATTATGCTGAATTATTAATAAGACCAGATGATAGAGGTTTCCGGCCTAAAGGAATGAGGAAAATACATGTTTCTGCCAAAAAAGGAAGAGATAGAAGAGAATGCCAACACATCTCATCATTTTCTATGCACTGTTGTATTATTTCAAATATTTTCTATTTTTATAATAAGAAGTCCAACCATTTTGCGTTGTGACAATTTTTTATAACTACATAGATCTAAGATATATTAATGGTTTCTTCTTGCCGGATGTAAGAGAGAAAACTCTCCTTTTGAGT
The DNA here is from genome assembly GCA_010110895.2 of Picea sitchensis. Taxonomy (NCBI): domain Eukaryota; kingdom Viridiplantae; phylum Streptophyta; class Pinopsida; order Pinales; family Pinaceae; genus Picea; species Picea sitchensis. The sequence continues at coordinate 4,353 of SNQJ01S0135344.1, forward strand.
ATTAATACAAGTGCAGACATAGATTCCAAATTTTGTTTAGTTTGGGTTATGTGTTTCTCCTGTATTTCCATATTTCAACATTTCTTTATGTAATTACTTGATATATGTTTGATTGCAATTTAGTATCAAAACTACTAAAATCGTATTATATCAGTAATTTGTTAAGTGAGTAATTTTTCCTCTGTATTTATTGTGAGTAAATCAAGACCTACAAGTTGCGTAAATTACTGTAATTTATGATTTATTCAAGGGTATGCTATCTATTCTCTTCCACTGAAATGAGGTGAGACTCTTCATCAATTTATGCCTTACTTTGTTTAACATTTTTGTGAATTCCCCCCTACCATTCGATATTACAATTGTCACTCAGACATGAAATACGGCCTCTGTGCTGCCATATTGTTAATTTCATTTAAGGATCTTTTCTCTTATAACTAAAGGTAGAAAAAAAAATATTTAAAAACATTCTCTTCAAACTTTCTTGATGCTCGACATTACTCTTTGAGCCTTAAGTTTAATCTCAAGACCAACATCATTTTGGTGTCGTTGCTGGGGATGGAGAAACATAGTTATTTTTCCTTGGGATAATGACAAGGTAAATTGCTATCTTTGATAGTGAACAAAGATTGAATACACAAGTAAGGCTTCTTTTTTATCTTTCACTTGGCAACTCCACTACAGATAAAACTGGCATTCAATCGAACAAATACTAGAAAGAATCCAGACGATAAGTAGACTACACTAGTATCAGATCCCAAAAGGTTGTTGAAACCAAAGGGATACCTCAAATTGACTACTGCATCATCAAGTAAAATATATCAACCCAAAGATACACAATTGAATGTTAAGGTTCTGATTGAAGAACTAATCCCTGAAGAGAGTTTTAAACAAGTACCCTGTGCAGATACATCAACTAGTAAACCCGAGGCTAAGCTTGACAATATGGAGGTAATTGTATCCAAGATAAAGATTGAGATTGACTCGACTAATACTCCTACCATTCAGAACAAAATATCCCTCTCTACACCCGCTGTTGTTGATACTCTGCCGATTCCATCCTTGCCCAAAGTAAAGGTTTCAGTTTTTCGAAACTCTGAAGAATATATTTTATACCCTGATTCACCCCCTATTGATTCTCCTATATATACATCTTGTAAATCTGAGGAAACCAACCCACATTTCCCTTTTCCTCCTCTTCTAGATTTTTCATCTCCCAAAGACCTTTGTCCAGAACTTCCTTCTCCACATCCCAAAGTAGTTGAAAGGTCACCATTTCAGTCCCTCGAAGAATTGAAAATCCCATTTTTTCCCAAAGTTCGTCCCCTAGACTTCCCATGGTTGTTGCTGGAGGAGGTGGTGTCGGAGACGAAGGAGCAGGTGGACAAGGTCTAGGAAAACCTTCACCCCCTAGAATATTTTCCAAGGTAGTTTCCAGATACGCTCCCTTGGTCCTCCCTACCATCCTTCATGATCTTCCCGAAAACTATATGAAAAACCTACCGGAATTTATGGGAGAAGGAGATTTAACTGCAATCGAACATATAGCCTTTTTCGACCAATTCGTTGATATCCTTGGCATCAAACATGTAGATGCTTACTCAAAGATGTTAGTACAAACCTTCGAAGGACAAGTGAGAACCTGGATCTGAGGACTTCCGGTAGGCTCCATACGGTCATATGATAAGCTAGAAAATACCTTCCTAAGACAATGGGGAGAAAATAAGGACCATCTCTATTATTTGATTGAATTTGGGGCTTTAATAAAAAATAATTCGGAATCAGTTCTTGAATTTACTTAGAGGTTCAATAAATTGTACAACAAGATCCCAACCGAAGTCAAACCTTCTCAACTTGCGGCAAAGGTAACTTTTGCAGGGGATTTTGAACCTGAATTTTCCCTCCTCTTAAGAGAAAGAGTATTTTCCACTCTAGCAGGAATGAAAGATGACGTCATAGAAATCGAATTAAATATGATGGCATTCGGTAAATTAAAAACCAAAGTTGAGACAAGAACTAGAGAACCTTGGCGTTTCAAAGAATAGGCTGGGCCATCTGGATGAGATGGATAAAATAATTAAAGATTTATCAAACAAAATATCCAGGATGGAGTTAGATCAGGCCAAACCTGATGCTTACATTAGGAATCAATTCAAGAGAAACCCTAACCCTCAAATATAGTAGAGGCAAATAAAAAATGAATATCAAAATATCCAAGCCCCTTTTAAAACTGAAAATTTTATGCAGAGGGATGACATGCAAAATTATGAGGAGTTAGAAGAGGATCTAAACAACCTTAGCGATGACGACCTAAAGCCTCATTTAACTAGGCAGGATTATGAAAAGTCTCTAGACATAGAACCCATGTTTAATAGTGAGGAAAGTATCAATAATCTGGGAGAATTTGCATCTCAAGGATTCACCGACTTAATAATTTCTAAACTCCAACAGAAGTACGATTTAAGGCCCAGAGAAAAAAATCCTACAAATGATCCATCGAAAAGGATTTTGACAAGAAATAAAACGAATGAGGCAGTTGTTACTAAACCTCTAGTTGAAACACAAGTTGCCCGAACAAAACCAGCTAAAACAAGAGCAACAAAAAATAAAAAACTGGAAAATATAGAAGCACAAGCTCCAACCAGAGAATTCAAAAAAATAATCAGATGTTTTAGTTTAGAAAACAAACTTAATAAAATTATAATCCCTATGCCCCTGGTTGAGCTTGCAAAAAATCCGATTTATAAAAAGAAGATTGTTAAAATGATAAATTTTTCCGATGCAAAATGTCACGCGGATGTTATCAATCTGCAAGATGAAAGACCTACGATCATGTTTGGTCCGCACATCGAAAATAGTAAGGATTCTATTGCTCCGTTTTATATTACATTAACTGTGCACAACCACTTACTCCACAACTGCATGTTAGATTCTGGGGCCTCCCATAATTTAATGCCTAAAATTTTCATGGAAAAATTGGGCCTCAAAATCACTAGACCTTATCAAGACTTATACTTGTTTGATTCCAGAAAATTAAGTGTCTTGGCATGATCAAAGATTTGGTAGTAAATCTTGCACAAATCCTTGTAAAAAGTATCCTTATGGATGTAGTTGTCGCTAATGTTCCTGCCAAGTATGACATGTTGTTATCCAGGTCTTGGGGCGCCAAATTAGGAGGATGACTTCAGCTGGACATGACTTACGATACGATCCCAATTTTCGACGAACAATTTACTCGAGTGTACAGAGAGACTAGACTGACATATACTGTAAGTGACCCCCAAAACCCAAACAATTACCTAGTCTATGTTGTCGATCAACTCTTAGGAAATTGTATGTTATCAATAGATGATGATTTCGAAGAATGTACAAAAGAAGAAAATAAAAAAATGGAAAAAGCAAAGAAAAGTGTAAATAGTAGAGGAGTATGGAAAATGTTTTTTGATGGTGCTTCATCCTGCAAAGGAGTAGGGGTTGGAGTGTTATTTGTAGCACCAAGAGATGAGTACGTTATTCCCTTTTCATATAAATTACAATGGGATATTGATTATACAAATAATGTCTATGAGTATGAATCTCTAGTCTTAGGATTAGAGGCTGCTAGAAAGTTAAAAATTGAACATATGATAGTTTATGGTGATGCAGAGCTTATTGTGAAACTGTGACATCCCCCCAAAATAAATATTTTTATTTTTTGTGTGCTAGAAATTTATTTCCGTTTTTGGCAAATTCGAATCTGGATTTTTTTTGCCATTTATGGCAATTCCAATTTTCGAATTTAATAATTGTATTTAATTATTGTGATTGTTGGGCAGAGATCTGTTTGGACTCAACTAACTATTTGACTATGACACTTGTATCACAACAAAATATTTATATTAACTGCAGGAGGACAAATGGAACAACCATGTTAAAAATTAGCTGACCATGATTCCATGAGTGGGGAGCAAGTTGGAACTGCCTCTGGGCTGATGATTACAAGTGGAAAATAAGAGATTTGGCCATTGGTAGCCCATGAAAATCAGGGATTAAGAAAGCTGCGAAAATCCCCAAAGGAGGGAAAAGACCTGGGCAAAAAAAATGGATAAATAGCATATGCGAGGAGGCAGGACGTTTCCAAGTATGTTGGGAAAGGGTTTCTGAGCTCTCTTGATGTTATGAACACTGTGGATTGAGTGTGAGGCAAGAGGAGCTTGCTGAAAGCAGAATCGCCTTGCTGTTATGAGCACTGTTAAGTAAGTGTGAGGCAAGAGGATAACTGTTGGGATCGAAGGACATTGCTGAGGAGGAGTTTCCAAGTTCGCCCTCATGGATTCATGGTCAGGCTAGGGGGTGAATCGGGCATGTGACTTTGGCTGCTCTGTTCTACCGTTGGGAGGAATGTGGCTATTCCTTTTGTCTTCTCGCGGATTGGATTCAGATATGTTAATTTCCCCCTCTCTATTATGAATGGCTATGTCTTTTCATGTTATGCATCTATTGAATGTGAACTGGAATAAGTTACATTCTTTGTCTGAATGATTTTTTTTGATGCATTGTATTGATTAAATTGGAACTGTAACGTTTTCCATTTTGTTTGTTGTGGGGAATATATGTGAAGAAAATTTGTAATTATATTTCTATAAGTATGGAAAGGAGGAGATTAACGACAATGATGCAGATCTTCTCTGTAGATAAATTCCCAGGAAACCAAACTCAAATCCCTCAGAAGATCATTTATAATGACCAATCCCTGATGGAATGACATTCTTGATCATGCATTTACATAGATGCACAGAGCTAGTACTGTGGACGTTTAATGCATTGATTGAAAGAGGCTCTAAGTGATTATTATAGAATTTACCTTACACAGTATATTTTATCCTTTGTGCCCCTCTGTGAGCGTAAAATCCCTAAGTCCTTAGGTTTTTCAAAATTCTGTGAAGAGTATTCTTCTACACCTTTAATTTTCCCAGAAAATGAAAATCAAGAGTACCCGCAAAGGATAAAGAGCAGGGAGTGATGAAAATAGTGTAAAGAGTTACAGAAGAAGTAGAGTACTCTCTTCCTTTGCGTTTTGATTGAATGATTACCTTAATTCTTTTCAACAGGAAAACTTAGTCCAACTTTATTTTCGCCTTTCAGAGGTTCGTGTATATTTATGTATGGATTCTGAACTCGTGAAGTTATGAACCCTGAAACCCTGAAGCTTCCACTTTTCACATTTCCGATGTTGGTTACATAAGAGGTTTGGGGCACTTGAACTCACGAAGTTTCGAACCCTGAAACCACGAAATGCGGGTCCCAATTTCCTGTCTTTTTCACAATTTAGAAGTTGTTGTATATTGGATGTTGACTTTTGAAACCCCGAAAACCCGAATCCGAAAATCCTGAAATGTTAATTCCACATCCTTTCACTTTTCGGAATTTGGGAATTGTTGTGTTATGTTATTTGACGTTTGAAACCCCGAAAACCCGAATCTCGAAATCCCGGACTGTTAATTCCACACCCTTTCACTTTTCAGAATTCGAGAATTGTTGTGTTATGTTATTTGACGTTTGAAACCCCGAAAACCTGAATCCCAAAATCCTGAAGTGTTAATTCCACACCCTTTCACTTTTCTGAATTTGGGAATTGTTTTGTTATGTTGTTTGACTTTTGAAACCCCAAAAACCCAAATCCCGAAATTCCGAAATGTTAGTCCCACATCCTTTCACTTTTCGGAATTTGGGAGTTGTTGTGTATTGTAATTTGGTATTTGAAAACCCGGAACCCGAAACCCCGAAATCCTGAAGTGTTGGTCCCACATCCTTTCACCTTTTCAGAACTCGAGAGTGGTTGTGTGTTAATGTTAGCCATTGTATTCACGAAATCCCAAACTCCAAAATCCTAAAATGTTGGTCACCTTTCGCGATTTCGGGAAATGCTATGTGTTGATGCCTGACTCTTGTACTCGCGAAACTCTGAATCCCGAAACCTCAAAACGCTGGCCCACAGTTTTTCTGTATTTCAGATTTCGGCAAACAACAGGGTCCTTTATTCTGTTCGACACTTGCAATCACCAAAACCCGATTGACCTCTGTTTTCTTCACAAAGCTGTAGGAACTTAGAAGAAACTTATTGTTATGAGAACAACTCTATTAATGTAATGAATAGACTGGTAAAAGAACGTTGGAGAATATTCATCCCGGATAGAGGTATGGGAGTAACAGACTGTATTACAAGTTGATTGTATTGCAGACATAGGGTAATATTTTTATGTAGGGTTTTGGTCATAAAACCCCAAAGTTGCTTGTATTGTTAAGACTATGGTAGTGTTATAGGTACTAGCAGATAAGAGGGTAATTATAAATTTCAGGATCTTAATGGAACATTGAAGTGATGAGTAAATACTCATTATATCAATTAGAAAACTTAAGTTGAATGGTAAGGATAGTTGATGACAGTAAGGACTCTAACAAACCTTCAGACTCAAGTCTTCTAACAGAAAACTTGTTTGCTTGAGATCTCGAAACTTTTCAAGGAT